>VMBQ01003152.1:0-113507 GCA_007657795.1 Dreissena rostriformis
ATTCGTATAAAATGTGTATAGAATTTAATGATATATTATAAATAATATGTAATTACATATTATATTTTTTTTCTTGAAATGAATTTGTTTACTATTTTAATATGCATAATGCAAATCATTAAGGATATAAACAGTTATGTTTAATTCTGCAAACAACAAAGGAGCATTCCGAAAAGATATATTGTATTAGAAGGTTACTCTTTTAGCAAATAGTGTGTAGGAATTCAATCGACTGGTGTTTTGAATTTTTCTAAAAACATTCAAATATAATTTATTCTTCGCGTAGTTTTTCTATGATTCAATGCGTAGTTGTTTTCTAATCCATTGCGTTGTTGGTTTGATAATTGATGCTAAATGGTTTGCTGATTTTTTTCTTATTATTAGTTTGGTGATTCAATTCGTATTTGTTTGATGATTCAATTAAAATTTGTTAGAATGATAACAATACGAATATATATTATTCAAAATTTAAATAAACTAAAGATATTTCTCAGATAATTTAAATGGAAATTTGTATCCATCTTACGAATGAATGCATCAATAATATATAAAAAAGGTTAGGCTCGAAGGCATGCAGCTTTATTATAAGAACAAAACATACAACGAAGAGTTAACATCAGTGGTATCTGTAAGCAGGATCTTCTATGCGAATGAGTTGAATAAAAAGTCAATCAAACATAATAATCAGTCAATAATTAACGTTAATTCATTATACTTCTTTCCATTCTCCCACATGCAGTGTATTTATTTATCGATGAAGATGTATGTGAAATATAAATCTAAAGTTAATGAATGTTTGGAGGAAATAATGTTGTATTTGCGTACAGAGAATACAAGATAGTTTGAACGTTGCGTTGCTAAAATAATACTTCTATATCAAAATGTAAAGTAAGTATTGATGTATTTTCTCGAGCATACTGAATACAATAAAATACTGGTTCTATCCATGAACGGACTCAAAAGCATTTCAATAAGCTGTAGGTCTGTGATGCAATGCACCCAACACAAATAGTTTTAAACTAACTAATGTTGTCCGTACACATATAATCGAATACAAATTAATTAATTTATTACTAAAATGTTTTTATGCCAACGCAAGATACATGACTGATATATTTTTCAGTCGTTCTCCTTGAATATAAAGAATACATTTACAACGAAGAAGGTTTTCTACAATTGTCGCCAGTCGTAAAGATTAATAAACCCATGTTTGACCATGAATATTGCTTGGTGGTATGTACGGTGGCAGTTCAATGACGATATTAATCATCTTTTTCGTACATTCAAGGGAACGTATTGTGTTCATAAATTGGTCTGGGGTTCGTCTCATGGTGCATTGACTATACAATAAAATGCCCAGACATTATTTATCAGCTTGAACGACTTACAGGAATATTGAGAAAATTCAAATAGTATTCTACAACATGTTATTCCGAATGGCATCATACAGTTTATTTAACTAAATGCCAACACATGTCATGCGTATGCATTTTGTCGAATATTATGTTGGTAGCCTTTAGTAGTTTCAAGTACCTTGTTTCGGTCTGAAAAATGTATTTCATTGAATCTGAAAAAGAGTACACAGTGTTAATATCTTAAACTACTGCCGTTTACCGTTTTCAAAATATATTATTAATTTTTATTGTTGAACCCCTTTGATTAGCCCTTTGCAACTTAAAGTGCAGTTCTCTTTAAAACTATTATGTACAAGGAACGAACAAGATCATCCTTTGTGTGACAATAAACGTATTTGAACTTGTGCTAGATTTCATATATGATAAGTAAACACATTTCTGTAAATTAATACATTAATCTGCTTGTAACCGTTAATTCAACTGATATTGCTCCGGTAAATTATGTCTCAAATAAATAATATAAATGTTATAATTATAGCGCATACAAATATATCTAGCACTCTTCGAACTAATCATTATGTTTATTGCCAGTTGACTGCGAATGATATTATCTTAGGCATCACTAAATATGTTCAAGATGTTTATACGAGTGGAGTCAAAATGAAAAGTAAATTGTTACTTCTCCCGATGAAGGGTCAGCTAATTTTAACTTAATTGATTAACATCTTTACTCCCGATTCCTATCTTTAATTCCGGCCCACAGCAGACAAGCAATCGATATCTCTCAATTTACTGGATCGGCTGTTGATCAATATTGAGATATTGAAAGAGTACAGTTCGACATTGTTACTCTTAGCCTGTGCTCTAATGATATCTTAAGCGTATGATCCCTTACGTGTTGTCATGCATGTTCAATGGATGTCTTACGGTAAGCGAAATATACTGTAGTTCGGCACGTATTTAAATTGCTTACTAAATCATACTGCTGTCAAACAACTTTAATACACGTTTGTGAAACTGATTATTATATTGTATTTTCCCGCAATCAATGGTGTTTTAAATACAAAAATGATGTTAATTATGTGATGAACTCGACGATAATATATTTTATTTCTTCTCTGCGCCGATATCGTTTCTCAGTTTACTTATTTGATGTATGTTTCAACAATGTATGGTTTATATACAAAAATCCACAATTCAGTTCTGAGAGAAAAGTCGACATTATTATTTTAAAAGAACATTACAGGTCATAAAATGATACAGAATCGTTTAAAAGAAAAACATCAGGAAGTATTACTCGGCATTCGGGCCTATGGAAGGATGGGAGGTTTTGCTCAAGGTGGACGATGTCAGATTTATAACTCAAAATATTTAATCGGATCATCATGATACACTGTAATTATGTTTGTGGGCATATAATCTCAACAAAGTTTGATAACCAGTTGACAGAAGCAATGGTGGATGTGGTACTTGAATTATAAAAAAGTTACCAACTTAGTTTTGTCCGCTCTTTAACGCAGACGCTTTTAATCGGATTTTCATGACACTCGTTGATAATGTTTTAAAAGGTTAAAAGGTATACAACTACAATTATCGTGTCAGGTAGCTTTCTTGCACTAAGTCCATAAAGTAACGTGTTTCAACTAACGCCCAACAAATATAGAAGGTAGGTCGGCGTAACTTTTTTTGTTGTTACTTCTTTTTACAATTCTTAACTGAATAAGAATATTCAATGACATGCAGACATCTTCTAAATCTCTATTTAACACTCTTTCGTTAGGTAATTGTAGCTAATTAAAAGTTAATTGAGTGAAAATGATCGAAAGGGACAAAGACAAATGCGCACTTAATATTTCTTTTAGTGAATTAAGCAAATATTATCTGCAACTGAACCTGAAATACCTTTACACAATTTATCTCGGCACAAACAAATATTGTTGGTCGGGTTAGTGGAAACAAACACATTGTTTACGTCTGAATGAAATGTTATATAAAATTGAAATTTGCAGCATTTACAACGCAAAGCTATATGAAGTTTGATTAAAAGCTGGTGCCAGCTATTTAATGTTGACGTTTATGTTCACGTTTATCCCTAAATTACCAAACAATGTCATGAAATGCAACGCACGAAACAAGTTAAGCAAATATTTCTAAGAGATTAGTCATGAAATGCTAGACAACTTTCATGCCGGTGTATTTAACTTCTGTAAGCTAATTTGAGATAAACTATCAATACATGATATTATGTATTGATAACACTGCCTGAGTGACATTTACTTAAGAAGCCGATACAACATTGGAAATAACAACCGTAACTGATTACTGTTCTATCGAGCTAGCACAATCACTGTTTGAATATCCCGTTATATTTCAATATCAGCCATTCAATATAGCCCATATATCTAGATCCAGTGGTGATTCAATAAACGAGAAGCCATTGTCTTCTCGATCTTCAAACGTTCGTATTTTTTTGGCATAGAATATATCATTAAATGCAATTACGATATACTTTGCTTATATACTTTGTTGTTTCTGTGTCATATTCAAACTGGAGATGAAGTTCTCGAATTTTGGCACGATGCCGTTAAGGTTCCTGGTTATTTTCTGATTTTCCTTTGGTGTTTTCTAGTCCTCAGTTTGCCGTAAATTTGCTGATACAAGTATTAGAGCACCACCTGAACTCGATTGAAAACGGGAATCAATTTTTGTAGAGAAATTGTATTAAGACACTTTATTGGATATTACGCAAATAATCGTTACACTATTTTTGCAAAGGCGTGCGAGTTTATCCACTGAAAACCGGTCATCTACAGATAATGATGATACGACATTTGATCGATCATTGGCCATTCCATTCCCAAGACTTTAGATTTGCGTATTGTTGTTTAGGTTTACTAATACAATAATCGGGTAAGATAGATTTCTTGCACAATTTCCATACAGTAATTAGTTTCAAATAACGCAAAAAATATAGAAGGTAGGTCGGTTTTACTTTTACTTCGGTAAATTCTTTTTACAATTCCAAATTCAATAAGACATACATAAATCTTCTAAATCTCTATTTGACACTCTTACATGAACATTTAAATTAGGGTTAGTTACAAGTTAATGGAGCGAAAATAATCGAAAGCGACAAGAACGATTGCACACTAATACTACAAATATGAACTAAAACTCAACCTAAAATGCCACACCAAAACTTAGGTTGGCACACACAATTTGTGTTGGTAGGGTTAGTGGAAATAAACATCTTTTTAACATTTGAATGAAATGTAATATAGAATTGCAAGTTGAAGCATTTAATACGAAATCTAGGAAAAGTTTGATAAAAAGCTGGCGCCAGACATTTATGTCGACGTTAATTTTTACTTTTTACGTTCATCTTTAAAAAAATTAAGCGATTATTTGTAAGAGATTAGTCATGATTTTCTATACAACTTTCCATTTGCTTCATTGTTGCCATCGGTAACGGTATTTCGCGATATCAATATTTAAATAAATCACACAAATGTCACTTGCTGTGTGCAATATTTTGGTAACATTTGTTTAAATTTTGTTAACATAATATTTCTGCAAAATTGGCTCACATAAGGTTTTTGCAATAAGCAAAATACAACCGTATGCCTAATGAATGTTTCGTTTCATGATAAACCATCATTAAATGTCTCAGGATACAACACGTATATATCAATATAAATGTCAGCTAACTTATGATAAACTATCAATACATGATATTATGTTTTGATTCCAATGCAAGAAAGACATTTACTTAAGAAGCCGATACAACATTGGAAATTACAACCGTAACTGATTACTGTTCTATCTAGCCAGCACAATCACTGTTTGAATATCCCGTTATATTTCAATATCAGCCATTCCATATAGCCCATATATCTACATGTAGATCCAGTGGTGATTCAATAAACGAGAAGCCATTGTCTTCTCGATCTTCAAATGTTCGTCGTTTTTGGCCAAGAATATATAAGTAAATGCAAATACGATATTCTTTGCGTATATATTTTTATCTGTGTCATATTAAAGCTGGAGATGATGTACACGATGTTTTGAATATACATTTTTTTGAAATTCAGCAATGTGCAGTAAGTTTGGCAAAATACCCTCAAGGTTCCTGTTTATTATTTACTGTTTTTCCTTGTGCGTTTCCTTGTGTTAAAATACTGGAAAAAAGCTGTAATTATTTTAATAAACGATGCCACAGTTTTGAACGGACTAATTTAAAACGTAATAAAACTTCTTTTTTTATGTTTTTTTTGTAATTGATAATTATTCATAAACCAAATAATACTTTTAATTTGTTTTGTAAGTCATGACTGTTATTTCAATTGCTTTATTAAAAAGTATCCTTTTTTGGAATCAGTGCCATTTTCCTCGAGTGTCTTTTTTCATAAAATAGGCTAAGGTTCATTTAGTCATGTGGGTTTTCGTGTGAAATTATTTCCACGTGACCTCGGAAACACGTCGTACGGTAAAGAAAGTTATTTGTGAATACATTGAGCATACATTGAGCATATGAGTTCATTCATGTGCAGCTATTCTCCTTGTTTCATATATATGGGAATTTTAATATTGCAAATACGGTAAAGGGTAAAATGGTCATTTTTATGATCTAGTATTTGCTTTCGGAAAAACAAAAATGGGTTTTTTCTGAAACACGATTATTCTCGGCCTTTATCCGTTCAATTTCAGTCCAAAATACAGACAATAAAGTACAATGGCCGCTTTCACCAAAATGTCATTGTTTGTTACAATTAATCGAAAAGCGTTATGCACTTATTGGATCCTGAGTAAATAATCTTCGCAAGTAGCGTCATTTCTCAGCCATTCATTTTGGATTTTGTTGAAGAAAATTGACAGTATTAAGTAAATGATATTCTAATCAGTTTCATCTTGGCATTGAGTGTATGGTAGGTAACATACTTATGCATCTAACACGCTGAACATATTAACAATACAGTTTCTTCTCTGTATTTGAACTCTAGTCTTTCAAGGTGTTGCATTCTCATGTGTTATGTACGTAGATTTATATGCAAGCGGATGTTCCAATTGTGCATGGAATTAAATTGCAACATTAATACCACTACCGGAAATCATATATAACGTATGTTGACTATTTGAATCAACAAGAACAAAACAATTCATTAACGAACAGATGTAGCGTGTTTATTTTAGTCATCCATAATGTTTAACATCCAGGCCGACTGCATTGAATTATAAATGTTAATTATTAAATGACATTTGAGACTTATATAGCAACTTTAAAATCGGCTCAACGTTATTGTGTTTAAATAAATCGCATTGAAGCTAATAAATAATTTTAAATAGATACTTGTTACGTATGTTACGCTTTCTCAAACAATGCTTGCAACAAACGTTTGCATTGGATTTTGCTTTCACATGTTGTTCTGAAATGTTAAATTTGCATTAACGGGACAGGTTTCGACAGTAGACATAAGGTTATTCTCCTAATCAGGTATGCCATTTTATTGTTTGATTCATAAAACGTTTGTAAAATTTGCATCAAAACCTAACACATACTGGAAAAATCACATTTTAGTCCAAACAACATGAAACACGGTCAGAACATTTTATCTCACTGATATTTCGACCGGATTTGATAATGGTTCCCTTCCGTCGAAAAACATGGGCGCCATAGTAAGAGGCATTTTTGTACCTATCTTCAAACGAACTCACATGATTTCCAAATAATATTGACCTATTGAGTGTGCAATTTAAACACTAATTTCTTATCATTGAGTAAACGTTTTTAAGTAAATGCTCCATGCTTGTTCGCCCTGTTTTAGTGGTTTTGGCTTCCATGACTTAAAATGTCGCCTTTTAATGACGAACAGGCCCGGTCATTACTATACAACTTTTTCGCTGAAGTTTCCTCATATTTTGCTGTAAGTGTTCATTTTATGCAATTGATGTGTAAAATTGTAACGTTATGTAGCAGTTGCTGTTGTATTAAATATTTACTGCACTCCTGGCCGTCTGATTATCGAAACAACACAGTTGATGGAGATCTACGGTATGCTCTGAACATAAATATTGCATGTTACGTATTATTCCTGTAATTTATTTGTCTGAACTATGCCACTGGGATGAATTATGTACCGGTTTGTAATATAATATGGGCATATGGTGCTCATCATTCATAAATCATATAAAAATACATATACGCGCATGCGTCAGAGTCTGTGTTATATGAGTTTGACTCACTTTTGTAGTCTGTGATGGTTATTGCCTTCAATTGGCTTCAAATAATACAGTATTCCCGCGCAAGTATCAAGTATTTTTAAAAGAATGTTTCGAGGTTGAGAAATGGCGATCATATGTAGAAGTATTATTTGTTTTACACATCTTTGTCAAGGCAGTTGAAGCCATGAGCTGGCAAGCCATGAGTTATGATAGGCCTGGTACAAAGGTAGTTCCTCGTTCTGGGAAAACGGGGCTTAATGCATGTGCGTAAATGTCATCCCAGATTAGCCTGTGCAGTTCGCACAGGCTAATCAGGGACGACACTTTCCGCGTTTATGGATATTTGCGTTTATAGGAATTCTCTTCTAAACGAAACTCCAGTCTAGGCAAAGTGTCGCGGACTGCACATGCTAATCTGGGACGAGACTTTAAGCACATTTATAAAGCCCCGTTTTCCAAGAGCGAGGCTAATATAAAATTCAAGAAGTATTACAAGGTAAGTCCTCTTCATCATCTATGAAATAAACGCGTTGGTTTCTATACCTTTATTAAACAATTAAACTCATTCATGCACACAATTTTTATTAGTTTTCCAAGATATCACATTTGATCCATATTAACGTCCATCCCTGTCCCTCCTATCTGTTAATCCTGCTGCGGGCAATGGAAATGTCAAAGCGATGAAGGAATAATGCGTTTCATTGACTGGTGATGTTTATTAATTGCCTACTTACTCCATCCATTTGCATACAATATCCTTCATACAGATCGCCGAGATGAGCAATGCCCTCGATTCGCGTTTGGAAGACGCCGTCTCTTGTTATAGCATGATTCATTGACTGAATAAGGGTAATGGACTACGCGCAGATAGATGTTGTGAAACAAGTTATGCTTCATGTTATATAAAAGCAACCATATTTCTTTGCAGAAATGTCCATCTTTGTTATTGTATCCTTTTACTTTTTTTTCGAATTATTTTCAAAGTTAAATTATTGTTTATGTATTAAAAATCACAGTCCGCTGTTGGTGAACAGTCTTCAAAACATACGTAAATGAAGCTCATTGTTTAAACAAGCTTATAAGTCATTGGTCAACTGATATCAAAACAATTTCTTAAGAGTTTAGAACATATTGTCTCTGCCTAAATTGAATGAGATATCAAAAGAGTCAGTTTATATTAAACTTTTTTTAGGTCTGATATGAATTGCTTTTATAGTAGTAAGATTTTGTATAGCTGAGTCAACGTCTCAAATTGTATAAAGAGTAATAATCAAATATACTAATCAGTTCGAATGACGTTGACTGATTATTTAAACAGTAATATCGATTTGAAATAATTGCACTCTGCATAACATCGCGGATATTACGGGCTTCCATTCAAACTGTATTAATGTTCCCGCATGACCTGGTTATCACACATCAGGCAATGAAATGCCAACGAATAAAGAATAAATGTAATATAACGACTGCTCATGTATATTAATTGCATTTTCAGTCCATTCATTTGCATAAGAAACGTCGCGTACATATTTTCAGGGAATCCACTGCCTTATTCGAAGACGATGCAGATCTTCTTTAAGTGAGATTCCATTGAATCCGAACATCCCATAGATTCATTTTATTAAAAGACTGACTTTCAAAGAATTGTTTTTGCATAGTTAGCGGAGTTCATTGGCGTATAAGTAGTTATAAAATCACACACTATTTATTTACACGTGTTANTGGCTAGTTTGCCCTACTTAATTATAAAATGAAAACTGCATGTAAAATCTTAATGAAGGTCATATAACAATTTCATAACCTTCATGAATGTACATGACATGACAAATACTTAAAAATACAATATACATCAACAACTTCTTCTGTGCGATACCATGTTACAACTAATATTCATTTTATATTTGTATATATATATTGACAAATATTGTGTAAAGCGCGGCTCATTTTCTTTCCTACTGTTTAATGTTTTACTACATATAGTTTTCACTTATTTGAACCTTTTTCCAAAAAAAGTTATTACAATTCCTCGACTATCACAAATTGTACCCCTGTTTTTTGTAAAAACAAATAAAAACGACCAATACATGCATATTGTTTAAATTGCAAATCAATATGAATATAAAGAGCAATTGTGTAATGTTATATTATAATTAACGGATAAATGGGCAATACACAATAACAATGATAGTTTGAATAATAACCATGCAAACATTTAATTGCTTTAATATTGAACACAAATTATCCCAACAGTACATTTAATAATTTTACGTCGGAGCGACTGCTGTTCGGCGAAACGTGTTAACAAACACTATGCCCCAACCATAACGATTGTTTTCACGAAATTCGCCTTAACACACTAAGGCAGATTTAACTGCACCACTCTATTATCCATTACGAACAAGTATGGCACATAATATATACATAATTGTAAAAGTATATCGATGATTTGGTGATATATTGCAGGAAATAGAGAAACGTTTGTACACATACAGGCGTTTCAATGAACGCACTACTCTGTATATATGCTTCTCTCATTTAACTGAATGATTTTTAAAATAATCAATAATGCAATTTAAAAAATCAATATAGTGTAATGTACATATAACACGTTACTATTCATGTGTATTTTAACATATATCTTTGTGTAAATGTTTTTGTTTTGGTATTTGAAAATTACGTTCAAAACAAATTCGACACAGTTAGACAAAGACGTACATCTAGAAAAAAACTGCACACTGATTGCATTAACATTATTTTTAAACGCGCAAGGGGAAAGTATCAGATGTGATATCGATGAAATGAGCAATATGGATCACAACAAAGGATGTTCCAAAGAAAGCATTTTCTTGTCAAACATCGTGTGAAACATAAATATGGCATCGAAAACATAATAAAGCGAGGCATCGTTAATAACATATGGAGCTTTTAACACGAAGGAATAAACACTTAAACGAATATCTTTTATGATAATGAGTGTTGGTTAAACTACAAGTCATGTGTCATGGGACACACCATAAAGTTACATACACAAATATTTTATAGTAGTTATAAATTACCAATAATTACATAATAGACCTCAAAATCTTAAATATTTATATTCCAAAGTTGCACAACAAACCCCAGGCAATAACGATGAAGTTCGCACAGCATATATTTTAGAGAAAACAATTCGAATGGGTATATAGTTCAACGTAAATACTATTTATCCTTCAACGAAATTATTTTAAAGTAGGAAGTTAAACGATTCATAGGAGTAGTTTATCCCACAGGTAACAGGTTTTCACAAAACCATTCTCCTTTCTGTAAATCATGTCAAGACATGTACGACCATTGTAAAGTATTTTGTTTGATGATGGATGATGTCAAGGTTAGTGCATTATCAATTTGTCTTATCAACCAACACAACCCTCACAATGTAGTCACCGCACTATGCGTCGATGTTTGGTGTGGATTGAATTGGACTTGTAGGTTATGCCTTGATTCGTGCATAAACTACTCAATTCCTTAATTTAAAAAACGTTTAAAAACTGTCCGAGACAACTATTTGATTAAATAAATGCACAATATTTGNATTGGACTTGTAGGTTATGCCTTGCTTCGTGCATAAACTACTCATTTTTTTTATTAAAACAACGTTTAATAACTGTCAGAGACAACTATTTTATTAAATAAATGCACAATATATGTTTATGAATGTTTTATCTCGTTTGCTTTAGCACTCTCCTTTTTTTATCAGATTATCACATGTGTGCCGATAATGTAACACATGGGCCATTATATCCTTAAAACAAGTGTCATTGTATGATGTTTGTCCATTAATGCAGATATATGATAGCGTTTGCAATGAATCGCAATCTTTTATAGTCATATCAACGCTGGCTGTATCACGTTAAAATCAATACCACGAGCCAACATGTCTATTGTGTGACACATTTCTGATGAATAAACATCGACGAAAGAATGCTTATTTGATTTGTTAACGACTTTGTGCTCTACATTAATCCAAACCTGCACGCTATTATTTCATTATATATTATTGTTGTTTCCTTACATCATGAACGCCTTTTACGTAAGCTGTAAAAAAATGGTGTTTTGTTACGTATAAAGAAATGGTTATTCGAGCGAATCAAGTGAGCCCAGTTTTGTGATGTCAAATTATAATTGGATTTACATATATTTGTTGATTCCAAAACAATCGTCAAGCTCGAGAAATACCAACTCTGCTTAATTTTTCAGTCGGATAAAAATGTCTATATTTTATACCGTACAGTCTACTAACTATTTATTTTTATTATATATTTAACGACGGGATGTTCACATAAAGCTTACATATATCCACAGTTTTAGAGCGCGTAGAAGTATCATTCATTCCATTGTAAAATTGCAAGTAAAACATTGCAGTAACGTTGAAAAATAAATTGTTTCGTATTTGAAGGCCAGGTTTGAGTATACTTTACGGGTTGGGAACGTTAATTTAGACTCAATATCTACAATTATATGTACACTGCAACTACAATAATACAAACATATTATAATTATTATGTATCTGATTTTACGATTTGAAATAATTGCAGATAAAATTCATATTGTTAATTATTGAAAACGACCATACTCTAAAACGGTCGAAATAGTATCGACTACAAAGTTGTTATGGCAACTGTCTTTGTTGTTAAAGAAATAAACTTAGCTTAAAATTATTGTAATGAGAAAAACGAACAAGATCTATTTAGAAAAGCCTTGTTGGTAAATCTTACTCTGCTGGTATATATTATACAGCAGTGGTACTTTTCTTTGACAAGAAGCAAGAACAAATGTTATACAGTAAAACGTTCGTCAAAACATTAATGTCAATGGATAGTTATTTCACGACAAATTATTTCTTGTAAGGCCTTTTTACATAGGCATGAGCTGTGTTAATCATTTAAGGTCTCATTATGGGCTTAACAAATCAGGTTTAAAAAAGTGGAAATAAGAAAATAAATAAATAATCACAGTTAAAACAGCCTCCGGAAAATAAAGTGTCGTGATATTTGTCATTTTGCTGAACATATTTAAAAATAGTTTGCACTAGTCTAAGAGAGAAACTAATATTTGAACATCGAGTTTATCGAAGGTGACGTAAGTAAACAATAGACTAGTGGATGGTTTCCTTAAACAAAATGTATTCCGACGTCTCCGATCTTGAAACAAAACACCGGTGAAAGCACAAACATCGAGAGTCGGATAGGCGTATTAATAAAAAAACAATAATGTGACTTACTAAAGAAAACATACGTCCTCTTCTTACACAAAGCTCGAAAAAGACGCCTTTTATAAATCAGTTTCAAATCACTTGTCTGAAACACGATCGATTTCTTTTTGACGATGTCTTCACCCACCCACACTCCTCATAAAGTTTTTACAATTAATATTAGCAATAGGCAAGAAAAAGCCTTAGGAACTTTATAACTCTCATAATATTAGAAAGGATTTCCTATTTGCATTTCTCGATAGATAACCTTACATATTCTGGTTAAAGTAGATCAAACAAAGTCTACATCCATCGTAATTGAACCAAAACCGCTCATTCTTTCACTTAAATTCTTATTTTGCTTTTTCATTTTGTAAAGAACATTACTCCGAAATTGATATTGATTGGCCATGTGGTATTTTCCAAACATGAACCAACAGATTAAAACACCGATATAATGCGTCTCAAAATCCGGTTGAGGGAAACTATTGTTATTTAATCATTAAACACATTAGTTTTAAGTTTTTGTCTTAAAATATTCATTGACAATATTATGTGATTATTTCAATTAAGACATTGAAATTGGAATTATTACGTGACTGACATAGCCAATGCCACCTGTCTCAATGTTTAAACGGAATGAGATCGTTCGGTTAAGGGCCGTCCAAGAATCATTACTGTTAAATTTCTGAAATAGACAATTACATTTACTGCATTTTAATTGACCATTCAATTTTATCTTTAATATTAACTCGATTTTTATTTCTGTTTTATGATTGTATTGAAGAGACAACACTTAATATATACAATATAATATTCAAAATTGTTTCTGAACGAACACGGAAACAATTTAACACGCTATATATTTCCTGACTGCATCTTATTTCCAGAAAGAAATAACTAATGCCTTGAACTAATATAACTAACCTGTAGCAAAACATCATATGTATGATAGTAAAATACACTTAACATATTGATTTGTTTCATTACAAAAAAGAAGGCTGCAGAACCAATGGAAAGAAGCACAAAAGGGTTTGCCGATGCAATCCAATATGGGAACCGTCTTGAAAAAAGTGTACATCGACCTTTAATAATTTTAGAAACAAACATAACTAGCATAAAAACGTGCACTTACATAACGTGTTTAACACATTAACTCAGCTCATTACAGAGCAGAAAATACGTTTTGTTTTCAATTTATTATTTATATATATTATAATGCTACGTGCCTTTTGTCTGATGTAACGCTAATATAACCCAAAACGCGAGCTTCTGGACCTTAATGTGTCTGAAGTACTAGCGGAAGTATGATCTTAGCTTTATAATACATTTAGGATTAAAAAAGAGTAAATACGATATATGCAAAAACCAATAATATGCATAGTGGTTTGTATATTTGTATACTGCAGTAAAATCCCTCTAATAAGACAACGTAAGGGACGTCATTAAAGTGGTCTTAAAAGCGAAGTGGCCTTAATATCTATATTGATATCACCTATGGGCATGTGATTTTATGTTGATAACACATGTCCAAGTTTAAACAGAATAAACAGCGGGTTCACAGTATATATAACATTAAAGGACGATTCGTATAATTAAATATGTGTTTTATCGTAATCTTTGTTATCACATTCACATATACAAGCATATTTGTAATGTATGATTTCGATCATTCCTGTAAACGAATAACATTTATTCTCATCTTATAATAATAGATTATTGATCGATTTCCAAATATTCAGAAAAATATTTTACCAACAATTACTCTTTGTCACGAATTAGATCCTGTGAGAGCGCCTCCTGTCTAAAGAAACGATTGTAAAAATAATGTGTTCCAACCATGATTCATTTATGCCCCATTATTCTCGTATATTATATTATATTAAATTGCAACACTATAAGACCATGGCGCAATATTGTATTTGCATACGTTAAGTTGTACCTTATTAATCACGCAATCTTTATGATGTATGGACTGATGCATAAGATATATTTAAACTTCGGCGACTCGATACAATAATTGATATGTACGAAAGTATTTTCTGTGTTGCTCTCTTTTTTTTTAAATATTTTTGTTAGATAATAAGAATCCTGTAAAATAAACGGAAGATCAAATATAATTATTAAAAAATTCGCTTCGATGCAGACTGCAGTCAAGATACAGCTCCGTGTTTACCAATTCGTATTCCCATAATAGTTGTATGATTCCCAGATGAAATGTCCAACAGATGTAAGGCTGCAAGGATGACATAATTAAACAAGCCATTACCATCGATCTTGTTGAATGCATCAGTTGTATGCTTCAACAGCACAAAGCATTATCTGGCGCTACAGGGTTTATTTTTCTATATAATAAAATGATAGGAAATAGCGAGACGGACACCTTTGCACTATCTACGAGATCAATGATTTTGTAAACTTCTTTTCTATTTTATGCATGTCAATTTACAAATGAATGTGGCCTGAATTGCCGCGGTTGACACAAAAATAGTTTTCCTACCTAACGCAACACTTTGATTTTCTTCTATGTTTTTTTGTGTGAAAAAACATTTTGTTTTAAATGAGACCTAATATATCATTCTCTGGTGCGACCATAGCATCTGAAAACACAGAAAAGCAATTTAATCTGGTATCAAATCGAAGACTATCAAGATGCCAGTGTTCTAATAAGAACTCATGGATCGCCAGAATGGAAATAAACACAGGCTGGAAATAAATGCTTTTAGCAAAGATTTTCTGACAATTACATGGTAAGGATCCAATACGTGTGGGTAATGTTTGGTGCATATATGTCGCTTGGCACGTGAATAATGTTACATAATTCCAAGTTGCAATGCCATCAGACAAAGCCAAAGTATGAGGAGATTCGGATACTTTACATCTAATTGAGAAATGTTTACATGTTGTTTTAAATATGTGTCACCGGTATTGCTTAATTCGAAAAAAATATATAATACTGATTTGTACCATAGGTTTTAATTAAATCCAAAACTATTTAAAATTTAAAAACGAGTCTCATGCCCCAAATATTTGTTTCATTCTTCACATTCGTATACAGAAAATAACAACGCACGCGGTTTTATGCCGGTTTTCAAGATTAATAAAAACATATTTAACCATGAATACTACTGCAACAAGTGATTCGTTCCGTGGAGGTTCACTCGCGACACCAATCACATTCTTGTTCACGGGGAAGGTAATGTCTTCAGACATCAGTCTGGAATTGGATTCACTGTGTAGTAGAATACATAGAGGATATTTGTTTGATTCGATTTTAATTTTCGAGTTATCATAGAAAATATTTTATTTATTGCTAACAAATGATTATTTGTTGTATGTACGCTGAAAGAATGACGTCGTAACGTCATGATATCTATGTCATTTCACAGTATAACATTGACAATTATCGATATTATTCACTATTAATTTTCACTGTTTGAAACAGTAAATTATCAGTTTGTATTCACTGATATTTCTCTATAAACCACCGGAAAGCATCACATAAAATGAAATGTTTGATTTCCAGACATTAAATATACCAATTTGAAATATTCACACAATAAATATGGCAAATGTTAACAATAATCCTCAACATATTGTTCAGTATACTGAAATAGGAACAGTTTCAGTTTCCTAATATTTCGTTACTAAATGCTACTTGAATGCTTACATCCCATTATTTTGTCTAAATTAATTTGTCCACTTGCGTAAATCGATCACATTTTAAAGATAAAACTATAACACATATTGTTATTAATTCATTTTTTAAAATTTGCTTACCACTTGAAATTTACGAAGAAATTATTATGTACACGAAGGAAGGCATTTTATAATCGCATCGTCCGTCCTACCGTCCGACAATCTAAACCACTTCTTGTGCATAATAGAACTCGGGCAGTATTGAAGGGGATCACATGAAACTTAATGCTATGATAGAAGGCTTGAAGAGAAAGTGCACAGTACAAAAACATACCTCTCACTCCAGGATTTAAAGAGTTTATGCCCTTAATTTAATGTTCTTGTACGGATCATTTATCCACAAGTATGTATGCTATTGTACAAGAAACACAACTCACTTGTCAATATTTTTGGAGTTATAAACCATTTTGTTTTGCATAGTTGTCAGTCCGTCCCGCTTCTTGTGTGGAGTATAATTATGGAAGAATCGAGTAGATTGCACTACAATGTAATGTTATGATAGAGGGGAAGTGCAGAGTACAAGGACCATAACTCTTACTGTATGATTGTATTGGCCTTTAATCAATTTCATTCGCTAAGTTTTAAAGGCATTAACATTATTACCTTTCGCTTACTTATGGTATGTGTTTCCTGGGTTTAGCATATCTCTGCAAATATTGAATTTATATAAATGAACAATCTTATAATGGTATATACCTTTAATAGAAAATGCCAAGTACAAGGTCCATAACATCTCTCTGAGAAGTTATTGCCCTATTTTAATTTGTCATGGGCCAAGCATTAATTAATAAGTATTAACGGGATTAAATATAACTTCATATATCGATAGATGACATCGAGAATAAGAGCAAGGTACAAGGTAAAAAAACAATTACTCTCCTTTGTGTATTTAAAGGTCATTGCACTTTAAAAAAAAATCTGCAGATCATAACTACAAACTGTGATTTGTGTGTGCAAATTATTACTAACAAGTATTTAATGGATTAAACTGAGTCTTTATATATTTATTGGGCTATCTATCATTCCATTATAATTGAATAAACTCAAATTTAACTTCATATATCTACTTAGAATATTGTGGGTAAGTGTAGAGTAAAAGATTTATAATTTTCTTCAGTGTCTTTGGAGTAACTGCTCTTGGTATTGATATTTTGCAAAGCCCAATGCCATTCTGAAATTGTTAAGTGCAGTTCACTAAAAAAGTAGTATAAGGATCAAAACGAAACTTTATATAGACGATAGCAGACATTGAGAGGAAGTGCAAGTAACAGTCTTATTTCTTTAACATTAATATATCAAAAGAGGACATTGAGATGTTTAAATAAATAAATGAAATGTGTCTGTGTCCCAGAGTTTTGAAGGTCAATTTCACACTTTGGGGTCAAAACAATACTTCGAGGGCGTTTGGAAGTTTCTGTTAGCGCACTTGCTTTTAATATTAGTTTTTTCTCATTGGTCATTCTGCACATTAGTCTAATGAAACAGGCAGATTTTGAGATATGTTAAACGTCACGATATAAACCTATTATGCGTTCGGTCGAATCGATATACACTTATTATGCGTTCGGTCGAATTGTTTCAGCGAGAAGCATTATGAACCGCATGGGCGTTAACATGTAGCAAACAAAGATGCACATAATATACACTAACCAACCGTTAATTTTCTTGTCATAAACAGATATAGCACTGTGGTCCGGTATGGCTTCATTGGTGTCTATTCTATGTAGAACAAGTCGATTTAAAGTACTGTCCATCATGTATACGCATTATAGATTAAATAGCAATGTTTACATATTGGATTGCATAGTTAAAGTAGTTAGTTCATAGTGTTCTTCCGTTAATAATACATAACAAAGGTTAATTTCTAAATCTTGTATGCACTACAGATAAACGGCTTCCCATAAGTCAAGAATATGGAAAGTCAAACCAAACAATTTATGGGACTTCATATTCTTTAGACAAACCGGCCTTAGTTTCCGTTTAACACGCTACAAGTACCGCTCTGCATTTGTAGCAGGGGCGCATTAAACTACATCCCGTCACTAAGCTAGTTGAAAATATAAACGTGTTGCGCCCTATTCATATTTTGACGCCAAAGCAGATAATACTGTTTTTAAATAATATAGGGTTTTATAAATTAAAGATTGAGCCTCAATCAATACGCATTTCGTTCAGCGAATGTTAGATCATAAGCGCGATGGGAATGCCAGAAGGTACCACTTTATATTTTTGGTGAACCATTTAAGTATTTAACCATTTTAAACGCATATTACTATTATTTGCTCATATCCGTTCAATATCAAACCTATATTCCGAATATTGACCTAGTTATGATACACATTAAAAGCACTAGATGAATGCTGGACAATGCAACACGGTACCTTACGACATTCCATTATGGTCAGAAGGTACCAAGTGTTCTGAAAATGGATTTGGATTTACCAGTGAAGATATGATTAATCAAAATAATGCAAAACTGGTATCAGTTGGAGATTGAGAGTTGCAAACACTACTTAACAATGTTTTACAAAGGAAAGAGGAAGACGAGTGCACGTGTCGTTCCGCAGATGGAGCGAGGTTCGTGTTACGTTAAAAGTTATACGTTTTGGTGGCGATGATTCAGAATTCGTTGTAAGTTATCACAAAGAAAAAATCGCATAACGAATATGTTGATGGAATGACTTTGAAATTAAACCAGTTCGTCAAAGTTTGATTTAAGTACAGTTGATCCGCAAAAAAAGGACATTTATTAAATGAAAATTGTAAAATAGTCACCGTGTACTGAATCATGCCAGTATCTCTATGACGAATAAACAATTTTAAATAAATGCATTATGATTGACTAGTACATCTTAAACGATTCTATTGTGCGTGTTTTTGACATATTAATATTCTGAGATTGTTGTTAAAAGGAGACCACTTCACACGCGCAATTGCCTGACTCATCCATATTCAAATAATGCAAGTATTGGTGCTCCAAACTACTATTTACAAAATGCCCCAATCCGTCCTTATTATTAGATGGTAATCGACTAACGCAGATCAATTTGTTCCATTTAAAAAAAGCATGTGTGTGCGTGTGTGTGTGCGTGTGTGTGTGTTTGTTTGCTTGCGTGCGTGCATGCTCGCGTGTGTATGGTGAAAATTAAATAGTACTTATAATTGATCTGCGATTGTATTAAAAGAATGACAATACCAAAGGATAATGTTGAGTGCTAAAATGTCGACTGGCATGTGATTTCGATAACGCATGAGGTTCTAAATGGGTCAACGTTGCGATTAGATTAAGTCAAATTATTTTGACATCATACAGGGCGCTTACTCATGAGAGTTTCACCTGTGATATTTTTTTTAAGTTTTGTAAATGGTTATTGATATGGTATCTCATAATAAACGGGACTGAATACTTTGTATTATAAATAAAACGAAAAAAGTGCGTATGATTAAAATACAAGCAAAGTTGAGCAAATATTTAAGCGTTATTATACTCCTAAAATATGTCAATAAAATGTATATAGATTAACACTACGCAACTTCTTAATGCAATTTGCGCCGGACGCTAAGATTAATACACCCACATTTCACCATGAGTATTGCTCGATGATACGTTCGGTGGAAGTTCAATGGCGCCATCAATCACTTTCTGGTTTTCACGGAGAAACAATTGTGTTCAGAAATCGGTCTGGAATACGTCCCATGGTGCGGTGGAATACAATGAAATGTTTGAAGTCTAGACATTATATATACCAGTTTAAAAGATTTATAGTAGAGAAAGCTTATGTGAGAAAACTAATGTCATGAAAATGCGAATAAAAACTACAAAGTTGTGCCTCAGTAAATTTAATGATGAGCACTATCATTTTCGTAAGCTTTTGTTTACAAAACCTTTCCAATACCTTAAAAACATATTCTTTAAGATGTAATGGGAATGCATGTCAAGCATATTCGGCGGATGGTTCTCATTACAATTTTAAAGTTTAGGTCTGGTGGAATGATATCTATGCGCTCGAAGAATAGGACGCTTGACTGTACCGGTTTGTTAATTTATTATAAATATTAGCCGCTAGTGACTTAAAATAGCCTCATAGTTAGGCATGTCAACATCGTTAACTGCTACACGTATTTAAACAAGTGCTTATATATATATATTTACACGTTTTGTTTTGATGCGACACAAATCTTAAACATTATTTACCACAAGCGTGCAATTCAAGCCCCAATAAATGAAACATCTTCATATAGTCATGATAGTGATGTGCCTCTTTTGTCGGCAATTTTCCAAGCAAATAGTATCTTCAAATTGGACATGGCAACACAACAATTTAAGATTTGCCAACATTAATGTCCCTTCTCCATTTCCATGTTTTTTTTTCAATTTGTTAAATGTAATAAAATGAGGTATATTTTTGTTTATTCAGTTAAACATTTTGTGCATAGTTCAGTATTTATGTATTTAAACACATTTTTAAAACCACCCCCTTTCATGGAGTGTAAAAATGACTATTTGTAAAATATATATTTTGTTAAAAATAATTAGTTATATAAAAATAAGTCGCGATGACACTATCTTTTCTTGAATATTTGTTACAGCTATAAATGTGAAATCTGTATATAAATTTAAAAAGAAGTCTGCATATTTTGAAAAAAAAAATGCGTAAACCGATCATAAATCCTTAAACAATTGTGCTCGCTATTGTATTAAATATAATGCATGATGTGGTTTTGTTCGTCTCATGGCTTGTTATTATATATTCTAAAGCAAGAACTTTGGTTAAGTTATGTTTCGTTTTGACAGCAACAGTTGGTTAAATCATCAGACATGAAATGGCTTGTAATGAGTTAAAAAAGTCTTCGCATTATTGATTCAAATTCATAAAGGAATGTTTCTATGAAACTCATAAAAGACTCGAAATACCGAACACAACTGAATCCTGTTATATCGAGCTAGCGTAATCACTGTTTGACCAGACCTTACTCTTCAATTTAAGACATACATTATAAATTTGGATTCTGTGTTTATTCCATTTACAAACCAATTCCATATATCTCGTTTTCCAGACGTCCGTCTTTATCGTTAAGAATTATATAAAATGAGAATATGGTATGCTTTGCTGACCTAATTACCAATACACTGTGCGTTATAATATCATTTTAAAGTGGGGGAATAATTACAAGAACTTGTGAAATGCAGTCTTTCTGTAACACCACCATACAGGTTCCTGCTTATTTACCCCCTTTCTTGTTTTAATTGACATTAACAAAACCTGGGAGATATTAATCTTTTCATGACGCTTATCTGTGTTTGTTTTCGACAACGCATTTCTTAGACCAATGTTTAAACGTTACCCACGCCTCATTTTTTTTGTAAGTTTATCTTTTTCATAAATTATGTATTATTTAGAAAACGAGCTATAAATACTGATGAATATCCAGATCGAAATACAGCTTGGCATTAAGCAATCTTGTTAAAAGCATAACATAAAAAGTCGCTGTATTTTTAAGTACCATACCATTATTTTTTTCTGAGAACATCTATGTCTGTTTGTTTAATAAAATAATACAAGTGTGTAATGCATGTTTTAGCCAACAACAGATAAAATACTACTTTGTTATCTGAATAAAACAGGACGATATTGCATACTACGTGATGAACGCTTTCAACACCATCTCACTGTTTGCTGCAATTAATCGGAAATGTTATGTACTTAAGAAACGGTAAATACACCACAAATCATTATTGGATCCTGAAGTAGAAAGTATTCGCCAGAAGCGTCTGTTCACAGCCTTTAAACTTGGAAAATGACGGAGCAAAGCGTGGTATTGTTCGGTTAATAAAATGACAATCCCATGATTATTGACGTCGGTGAAATTATGATGAAGCATTTAAAGGTATCTAATACTCTTAATGCACTGATTGCTTTTACAATAAGCCTATTTATTTAAGTACTTGGCGAAATATTTGTAGTTGTTTTGTATTGTATATTAAAGAATATATCGCATATATGTTTTGTATGCGAATTTATTGTTATTTCAAGCCTGGTCACAAATGTTTGAAACACATATTAATATGTTAATAAACCATTTACTATCATATTTCAGATTTAGAAAAAAAGTCAACTAAATCATATAGTTCCAATTAGTCTCTTTTATGTTTTATCATAAGAAAATGGTGAAACAATATATTGTTTTGCTAAACAGCAATACTATTTCTCAAACAAGCTGATTCATTAAGTTGATAATTAAAATGATATTAAGTAGTTATATAATACATATTTTTATTTTCAACTTCATTATAAAATGTTTCGACAATTTTTTATTTTTTTTTACTGATAATGTGTGATTGTTCCTTAATATATACTTCGATTTTAAATGTCAGTATAAATAGTCATTTTAACAAATGTATATGAACAATTATGTCACGATGTGTAATGGATAAAAGAAAATAGACAACATAGTGTTAATGAATGGTCTTCGGGCATTGACCTGCCATGCCATGGAGACAGGGTATTTCATTGTTCGTACTGTCTAGAAATTGGTGTTCATAGTCAATTCACTTCATAGCATCTCCGTTATATATCAATTATATAACATACCTATAATGTTGAACAATAATGCAAATTATAATGTTAATTAATTACTTGGATAGATTCACTCTTAAACTTAATAATAATGACGTTTTTATCCAGTTTATCGGTTACATGATTTTCGAATAAACTTCAGACAATTCGGCTCAAACAGAGGCTGTTTATTAATGCAGTGGTAAAAGTCGTTAGATTCTGATATGTGGCGTGATGCACGATTGTATTTATGCGGAACATAGAAATGCACACTATAAAGTTTAATTATCTTGACTGTTACTGATTCGGCAACAATTGATCAAATGTAAAGCGCATATTCAAATGCTTTGGGGAACCAGTCTGCATACAATCATTCGTATAATGTGTATATAATGTAATTATATATTAGAAATGATATGTTATCACATATTATATTTTATTTCTTGAAGTGAATTTGTTTATTAGTTTAATATTCAACCGTCTGGTGTTTTTGAATATTTCTTAAAGCATTCAAATATAATTTATTATGTGCTTAGTTATTCTATGATTCAATGCGTAGTTGTTTTCTAATTCAATGCGTTGTTGGTTTGATGATTCATGCTAAATGGTTTGCTAATTTTTCTTATTTGTTTGATGATTCAATTAAAATTTGTTAGAATGATAACAATACGAATATATCTTATTCAAAATTTAAATATTCCAAAGAGATTTTTCAGATAATTTAAATGGAAATTTGTATCCATCTTACCAAAGAATGCAACAATAGTACTAAAAAAAGGTTAAGCTCAAAGGCATGCAGCTTTATTATAAGAACAAAACATACAACGAAGAGTAAACATCAGTGGTATCTGTAAGCAGGATCTTCTATGAACAAAACATACAACGAAGAGTTAACATCAGTGGTATCTGTAAGCAGGATCTTCTATGAACAAAACATACAACGAAGAGTTAACATCAGGGGTATCTGTAAGCAGGATCTTCTATGAACAAAACATACAACGAAGAGTTAACATCAGTGGTATCTGTAAGCAGGATCTTCTATGAACAAAACATACAACGAAGAGTTAACATCAGTGGTATCTGTAAGCAGGATCTTCTATGAACAAAACATACAACGAAGAGTTAACATCAGTGGTATCTGTAAGCAGGATCTTCTATGAACAAAACATACAACGAAGAGTTAACATCAGTGGTATCTGTAAGCAGGATCTTCTATGAACAAAACATACAACGAAGAGTTAACATCAGTGGTATCTGTAAGCAGGATCTTCTATGAACAAAACATACAACGAAGAGTTAACATCAGTGGTATCTGTAAGCAGGATCTTCTATGAACAAAACATACAACGAAGAGTTAACATCAGTGGTATCTGTAAGCAGGATCTTCTATGAACAAAACATACAACGAAGAGTTAACATCAGTGGTATCTGTAAGCAGGATCTTCTATGAACAAAACATACAACGAAGAGTTAACATCAGTGGTATCTGTAAGCAGGATCTTCTATGAACAAAACATACAACGAAGAGTTAACATCAGTGGTATCTGTAAGCAGGATCTTCTATGAACAAAACATACAACGAAGAGTTAACATCAGTGGTATCTGTAAGCAGGATCTTCTATGAANCTGTCTTAGTTTTGAGTTATTGTCCTCCGTCCGTCCATCTGTCAGTATGTTCGTCCGTCCGAATTGCACCCATCCTCAAACAAAGCATATGTTGCGGGGGATATTAATTCTAGGAATTTGCTTGTTATTATATATTCTAAAGCAAGAACTTTGGTTAAGTTATGTTTCGTTTCGACAGCAACAGTTGGTTAAATCATCAGACATGAAATGCCTTGTCATGAGTTGAAAAAGTCTTCGCATTATTGATTCAAATTCATAAAGGAATGTTTCTATGGAACTTATAAAAGACTCGAAATACCGAACACAACTGAATCCTGTTATATCGAGCTAGCGTAATCACTGTTTGACCAGACCTTACTCTTCAATTTTGGACACACATTATAAATTTGGATTCTGTGTTTATTCCATTTACAAACCAATTCCACATATCTCGTTTTCCAGACGTCCGTCTTTATCGTTTAGAAGTATATAAAATGAGAATATGGTATGCTTTGCCGACCTAATTACCAATACACTGTGCGTTAAAATATCATTGTAAAGTGGGGGGAATAATTACAAGAACTTGTGAAATGCAGAAACCTGCAGTCTTTCTGTAACACCACCATACAGGTTCCTGCTAATTTACCCCCTTTCTTGTTTTAATTGACATTAACAAAACCTGGAAGCTATTAATCTTTTCATGACGCTTATCCGTGTTTTGTTTTCGACAACGCATTTCTTAGACCAATTCTTAAATGTTACCCACGCCTTAATTATTTTGTAAGTTTACCTTTTTCGATTAATTATGTATTATTTAGAAAACGAGTTATAAATACTGATGAATATCCAGATCGAAATACAGCTTGGCATTAAGCAATCTTGCATTACATAAATAGTCGCTGTATTTTTAAGTAACATACCATTATTTTTTCTGAGAACATCTATGTCTGTTTGTTTAATAATAAAATAATACAAGTGTTTTATGCATGTTTTAGCCAACAGCAGAAATAATACTACTTTGTTATCTGAATAACACAGGACGATATTGCATACTACGTGATGAACGCTTTTAACACCATCTCACTGTTTGCTGCAATTAATCGGAAATGTTATGTACTTAAAAAACGGTAAATACACCGCAAATCGTTATTGGATCCTGAAGTAGAAAGTCTCCGCCAGAAGCGTCTGTTCACAGCCTTTCAATTTGGAAATTGACGGAGCAAAGCGTGGTATTGTGCGGTTAATAAAATGACAATTCCATGTTTATTGACGTCGGTAAAATAATGCTGAAGCATTTAAAGGTATCTAATACTCTTAATGCACTGATTGCTTTTACAATAAGCCTATTCATTTAAGTACTTGGCGAAATATTTGTAGTTGTTTTGTATTGTATATTAAAGAATTTATCGCATATATGTTTTGTATGCGAATTAATTGTTATTTCAAGCCTGGTCACAAATGTTTGAAACACATTTTAATATGATAATAAACCATTTACTATCATATTTCAGATTTAGGAAAAAAGTCAACTAAATCATATAGTTCCAATAAGTCTCTTTTTATGTTTTATCATAAGAAAATGGTGAAACAATATATTGTTATGCTGAACAGCAATACTATTTCTCAAACAAGCTGATTCATTAAGTTGATAATTAAAATGATATTAAGTAGTTATATAATACATATTTTTATTTTCAACTTCATTATAAAATGTTTCGATAAAAAAACTTTTAACTGATAATGTGTGATTGTTCCTTTATATATACTTCGATTTTAAATGTCATCATAAATATTCATTTTAACAAATGTATATGCACAATTATGTCACGATGTGTAATGGATAAAAGAAAATAGACAACATAGTGTTAATGAATGGTATTCGGGCATTGACCTGCCATGCCATGGAGACAGGATATTTCATTGTTCGTACTGTCTAGAAATTGGTGTTCATAGTCAATTCACTTCATGGCATATCCGTTATATATCAATTATATTAAATACCTATAATGTTGCACAATAATGCAAATTATTATGTTAATTAATTACTTGGATAGTTTCACTCTTAAACTTAATAATAATTACGTTTTTATCCAGTTTATCGTTTACATGATTTTCGAATAAACTTCAGACAATTCGGCTCAAACAGAGGCTGTTTATTAATGCAGTCGTAAAAGTCGTTAGATTCTGATATGTGGCGTGATGCACGATTGTATTTATGCGGAACATAGAAATGCACACTATAAAGTTTAATTATCTTGACTGTTACTGATTCGGCAACAATTGATCAAATGTAAAGCGCATATTCAAATGCTTTGGGGAACCAGTCTGCATACAATCATTCGTAAAATGTGTATAGAATGTAATTATATATTAGAAATGATATGTTATCACATATTATATTTTATTTCTTGAAATTAATTTGTTTAATAGTTTAATATAAATTATGCAAATCATTAAGGATATAAACAATTATGCTTAATTCTGCAAACAAAAAAGGGGCATTCCGAAAATATATATTGTATTAGAAGGTTACACTTTTAGCGAATAGTGTGTAGGAATTCAACCGACTGGTGTTTTTGAATATTTCTAAAAACATTCAAATATAATTTATTATGTGCGTAGTTATTCTATGATTCAATGCGTAGTTGCTTTATAATTCAATGCGTTGCTGGGTTGATGATTCATGCTAAATGGTTTGCTAATTTTTCTTATTTGTTTGATGATTCAATTAAAATTTGTTAGAATGTTAACAATACGAATATATCTTATTCAAAATTTAAATATTCCAAAGAGATTTTTCAGATAATTTAAATGGAAATGAAAAGAATGCAACACTAGTACTTAAAAAAGGTTAGACTCTAAGGCATGCAGCTTTATTATATAAACAAAACATACAACGAAGAGTAAACATCAGTGGTATCTGTTAGCAGGATCTTCTATGCGAATGAGTTGAATAAAAAGTCAATCAAACATAATAATCAGTCAATAATTAACATTAATTCTTTATACTTCTTTCCATTCTCCCACATGCAGTGTATTTATTTATCGGTGAAGATGTATGTGAAATATAAATCAAAGTTAATGAATGTTTGGTCTTTTAATACAAGACGTATTTTCCCAGGATTCAGATATTTGCATCGATGCAGAATAAATGAGCATTGGGGGAAATAATGTTTTATTTGCGTACAGAGAACCCAAGATAGTTTGAACGTTGCGTTGTTATAATGATACTTCTATATCAAAATGTTGAGTAAGTATTGATGTAAATGTTCTCGAGCATACTGAATACAATAAAATACTGGTTCTACCCAAGGAACGGACTCAAAAGCATTTCAAAAAGCCGTAGGTCTTCGATGCAATGTACCCAACAAAACTAGTTTTAAACTAACTAATGTTGTCCGTACCATTACGTTGCATTAACTACCTCTTTGGTATGCACATTACTCTGCAAATACAGAAAAGCGATTTAATCTTGTATTAAATCGAAGATCATAAATTTTCAATAGTGCGAATACTTGTTCAGTTTAGATCTCAAGATTTGAGTGGCTGGAATATGACGCTATTGGTACATATGCTTTAAGAATGATTGTACAGGATACAATAACCATTGATGATGATGATAAAATGTGACCTCACTACTGTATTTCGGCTGTGCATTCTTAAGTCATGTTTAACTATGTATTTATTTAAATGAATTAAAGTAAGCGGCGCTGGTAATGAAAACATTATACGAAATATTGCCATGTATATTTACTATGCCTTTGAAAGACGTGAAAATGTTGTTAAATTAAACACTTGTTTTGCTGTACCACTATTGAATTATATGTATTCACATTGATATTATACCTATATGCATTTTGTAAGTGTCTATGTTTATGCAAGTGCCGGTGGCCGTATAGCAAATAAACTATCTCAAAATGTCTCGATAGCAGATTCCACGTCATTATAATAGTGATTTGTACACATAGAATCGAATACAAAATTAATTAATTAATTCATACAATGGTTTTATTCCAACGCAAGATACATGATTTATATATTTTTCAGTCGTTCTCCTTGAATATGAAGAATACATTTACAACGAAGAAGATTTTCTACAATTGTCGCCGGTCGTAAAGATTAATAAACCCATGTTTAACCATGAATATTGATCAGTGGTATGTACGGTGGCAGTTCAATGACGATATTAATCACCTTTTTCGTACATTCAAGGGAACGTATTGTGTTCATAAATTGGTCTGGAATTTGTCTCATGGTGCATTGAAAATACAATAAAATGCCCAGACATTATTTATCAGCTTGAACGATGTATAGGATATTAAGAACATTCAAATAGTATTATACAACATGTTCTTCAGTATGACATCATACAGTTTATTAAACTTAATCCCAAAACATAGAGAATAAAATAGGTCATTAAAGTATACACACTCGTTTTAAACAAAAACGGGAAGTATTACTTGGCATTCGGGCCAACGGATGGATGGGAGGTTTTGTTCAAGGAGGACGATGTCAAATTTCTAACTCAAAAGATTTAATCTTGATACACTGTAATTATGTTTGTGGGCATATAATCTCAACCAAGTTCGATAAGCAGTCAGATTGACAGAAACAATGGGTGATGTGGTACTTGAATAATAAAAAAGTGACCAACTTAATCTTGTCCGCTCTCTAACTCAGACGCTTTTACTCGGATAATCATGACACTCGTTGATAATGTATTGGGCATAATTCGATCAACAAGCTACATGTACCACCTGCAGCTCTTCTGAATATTGGCAATTCTTTAATAATCCATTTTTATTATTTTGTGACAAGTTAGCACTCTTTGAATAGATGGGTTAAACGTTTACAATCGCTCTTACGCTTCTGTGTGCGCTTGTAGTTCCTCACATGATGTAAACCAGTTGCCAAGATGACCGATGTTTAAAGCATTCTGATTAATAAACATCGACAGAAGAAAGTTTGATTTGATAACAAAACGACTGTGAGTCGATGAGATATCCCAGTCCTAAAATCTAAAATTTAACAAGTTTTTTCTCTCACAACTATACAGCATTTTTCTGAATTTTATCGGTGAACTAATAATCTGGCAAATTACACTGAATCGATGTATGAAAACTGCACTGTAAAATGCAGAAGAGAGTATTAAATTATTAACATTCCATTACAAATTTGATATTGTCTGAATTTTCTACACTTTCATTTCACTATTGACAAAGGAGCCGAGATCTTATATAACTATACTTATGTGCAGAACAATATTAGTATAAACGATAAAAAAACGATGTATGACTTAAATGTTACCGGCTCATTAAGGTAGAAGATTTCTGCGATCTATTTTATATCGACTCTTTTGAGTCAAAGTATTCCTTTTTAAAGTTTTCTTTCTTATATAATTATTGATTTATATTCTCTGGACGACTGTGATGGAATATTCGTTTGAAACCTTAGTGTGAGATTCATGTAAAATAACCAAACTCGAAACAATCATATAAAGGTAAACCATTTAAACACTCACCCCTGGTTTGCTTTAACACCATTTGGTTATGTTGAACCTGTTTGAATTATCGTCAGATGGATTTCTATTTAATGTTCAAAGAAAGCGGCATTCCTTCACCCTCCTCCAACAAAACACACACCTGCCTAGTGTCAAGTCAATAACAAAGGGCGATGCGACGCATTACAACAAAGGGACAATTAAACACATTTCTATCGAATTCGCCCTCAATGTGCCCCCAGTGTGCCCTCAATGTGCGGATAAATCCAATCGAGCGCCGTCTATACGCTATTTTAAATGGGAATCAATTTCGTAGATATAGCAACGTTTTTCGGCGATACGCAAATAATCGCGTCCACTATTGTCAAAAGGCATGCGATTCCATCCACTGAAAACCGAAGACCTAAACATAGTGATGATATTTGACATTTGATTGGTCATTAAATCCCTAGAAAAGATAAGCAAAATACAGACTTATTCCCAATAAATGTTTCGTTTAAGGACAAACCATGGTTTAATGTTTAATCGTTGATTTTTACGTCTCATATAATACATGTTGCATTATATGTATCCATCAACATAAACGAAAGCTAATTGGAGATAAAAAGATCAGTACACAATATTATATATTGATTCCAATGCAAAAAAGACATTTACGTAAGAAGCTGATAAAACATTGGAAATTGAAGCTAGCACAATCACTGTTTGAACAGGCAGTAGTATTCAATATCTGCTATTAAATATAGCCCATATATTGTGATCATGTGGTAATTCTATAAACGAGAAGCCATTTTCTTCTCTATCTCCAGACGCCCGTCTCTGTACCAAGTGTATAATATTAAATACAAGTATTACATTTTTTGCGACCTTTGCTTTGATTTTCAGTGTCATATAACAGCGGGAGATTTAGAACTCGAATGTGTGTAATTCGGGAACTTACAGTTATTTTGGCACAATACTGTTAAGGTTCCTTATTATTCACTGCTTTTCCTTGGGTATTTCCTATTGTTAAAGTTCTTGCAAATGTGGTCTTTATTTTAATAAGGCGTATACATGTTTTAAGACCATGCAACAGTTATGACAGGACTTATTTCAAACATAACACAATCGTAATACATGGATTATTTTGCGATTGATGATCATCCATAACTCAAACAAAACTTATAATTGTTTTGTCATGACTGTTATTGCACTTGCTTGATTTTAATGTAAAACGTTTTGGAATCAATATCATGTTCTTGAAGGGTCATTTTTATTATATTATAAGTTCAATTCAATGCATTTAATTCTTCTTGTGAAATACCTTGTTCAAAACGTCCTCGGAAAGGGAGACATGTCATACGGTAAGGGACAGTTCTTCTTGAATACGTTGAGCAGATGTGTTCATAAATGTACATCTATAAACCGTAGTTTCGTATGTCTGTAATTGAAATATTGCAAATACCGTAAAGAGTTAAATTGGTTCAACTCATCCTGATTATTTTGATCTAGTATTAGTTTACGAAAGAACACTTAATGGGTTTAATCATAACACTTTTTTTTTCTTTGCCTTTATATGCACCATTTAAGGCCAAAATACAAACGATAATGCACAGTGGCCGCTTTCAATTAATCTCATTTCGTCTCATTGCAATTAATCGAAAAGCTTTGTGTACTTTTAAGCGGTAAATACGCCGCAAATATTGATTGGATCCTAAGTTAACACTCGTCGCCAGTAGCGTCCTTTCACAGCCTTTCATTGTGGATGTTGATGGAGAAAATTGACAGTTATACTAATCATTTTCGTATTGGCATTGATTGTATGAGATTTAACATCCAAATGTATATAATACACTGAACCTTTTAACAAAACATTGTCTTCCTTAAATTAGAACTTTTAATGTGTTATATATATTTGTGGTCTGTACGTAGATTAATATGCCAGCGGATGTCCAATTTCCCAATGGAAGTAAATTGCACTGTAAACATTACTGGTGGAAATCATATATATGTTTGTTGAGTATTTGAATCAACAAGAACTAAAATTCATTACTTATAATACAAACAGATGAAGCATGTTATTTCAGTCATCCATAATCTTAAACATGCTGGCCTGACTGCATATAACTATTTAAAACAAACATGCTAACATTATTCAATCACATTTGAGGATTATTTGGCTACTTTTAAATTTACCCAACGCTGTTGTGTTTAAATAAATCGCTTTCAAGCTGATTAATAATTGTACAGTAGATCTTGTTTTTTTGTGTGTTAGCTTTGTTATATATTGCTTGCAAAACCATGACACACTGTAAAAGAGAAGTCATGTTTAAAGACATTTATTAGAAATAATAATGACACGATGTTCAATAAATCAAATACATTAGACAATATATTGTTGATGTATGGGCTTTTATCTTTTTTTTTACCAGGTCCTTGGCGGCAATAAAGATTTAATGTGCTTTTTATGGGCTTTTATTGCACATTACGTCGTATAATGAAGCCCATTGGCAGCATCCCGTTTGGAAGTTTTCACAAAAAAATATTTCACAGATTTATATATATATATATTGTTTTATATTTGTTTTGTAATATCACATCACGTCATTCCTTATTTCGGACATTCTTTTTTGTTCATTTGACCTGTGTTTAACGCATTTTAAGGCAAAAGATTTTTTGTAACTCATAAACAGAAAATTAAGAATAACATGTGCCACAAACTGTCACAAAAAGTCAGATCATTGCGTTCATAAAGTGCATAGATAACCTTTAACAAATACGTGCGTATTTCCTTGTATCATTAATATGATTGCCGTACATATTGCATATACTTCGGTTATAAACGTCCTGTCGTTAAACACTGCAAAAATAGATTCCTGTTAAGGTCTGTTGCAGCATTGGGCATACGAAAATAAAATGGAAAGTGGGAAACCAGTCTGAACGACATATAGCGCAGTATTACAAGAATGCAGAAGGGTGATAAATACACGTTTATTTGATATATTATGTTATTAAATGATACAAAGTATAAAAATAAAAAGCTTTAAGTTATAATGCTTATTTAACTGAAGCTAGTATAAATGTCGTATGCAAATATGTATTAACTAGTTCTATTAAATATTTTACTACTATCTATCAATTTATCAATTTACTATCAATCATTCAAGTATTCAAGCATACAAGCATTCAATCAATAAATGGGTGTTTGAATGGATGGATGGATTGGTAAATGGATGAATTAATGAATGTTAGTATTAATTAATCAATATTTGTCGAAATGAATAATACGAAATCGCCGAAACAAATATGGAAAAGAAAAGCACCACATTCATCAAAATCAATATGCGAATACTGACATGCAATTTGTTAATCCTGAATATATGTGAGCAGACTCTTCAAATATGCTAATGACTGGAATAAATTGCCAATGTAAAATCATCACCAGTCAATAAAATACATTAATTCATCATCGATTTGACATTTTATCGCCTGCACCGTGATTATAAGAGAAGAGGTCTGCGCCGGAATATGGACGTATACAGAATGCATACGTATTAAAAGAACCTCCACACATTTTGAAAAAAAAACCCATCTAATCCGTGTGTAAATACTACGCTGACCCTTTTTAGCCACCAATGTACGATTAATTAAAAAATAAAGGTTGATGAGGTTAGGGATTTGGAAATGATTGTACATGTTTCAGCCTTATTTGTACCCAAACGTTAGCCCATGCCGGAGGAAGTTTATCAGTCATTTAATCAACATGGTTCACGCCATGCAAGTGCTATAGTGCTATAAGCATGTTACAAGTATATCTTTATCGACCATTTAAAACGCTTTTCGATCACGCTTAGGTTTTATTATCTGATACAAAATGTATTAAATTTATGATATCATATATAGCATTGGATTATAAATGTCCTGTTTTCATTAGGCATCTGTTTATTATCTTCATATAGATTGTCATCAAACAATCTAAATACAATAATATCATATGCAATTTTAAATGATTGATTTAGGTGGCATCCAAATAAATGACATACTTGCAAGTGCAAATAGTGAATACTATTCATTGAATACATTATTTGTTCAGATGCATTCGTGCTTAACATATTAAAAGAATGCATGACATATAAATTGATTGTTTAAATAAGATGCACTAAACTGCGCTGAATGTATTTTTTTTTTACAAACTGTTGCTTCACCCAAAGCTGGTGTGGAGAGTAGCTCCTGTAAATGGATTCATAAACATCTCAACGTTTATAAGTTGCTGTAATGTCTTCCGTTATTCTACAGCATTGGGCCAAACATATCAATTCTTGCAATCTGCGAGCCAGCATTACATACATACATACATACATACATACATACATACATACATACATACATACATNTACTTGTCTCATTGCCGTTTGTATCAATACATATTGAGTATCCATCTGGTAAAAAACATGTTATTAACTCAATACGACAACATGAAAATATGAAGAAAACAAATGTTTTAAATATATAAATTCGAGAATATAAGAAATATATACACACATAAAGCATTAAGTCAACGATAAATACATTCTAAAAGGGCATTATTTGTTGTAATGGTTAATGTTGTAGTGTCAATTTAGTGACCGTCGATATTTATACATTCAATATATTGTTAAAACACAAGAAGTGTAAATATATGTTTTAGTTTTATATTCACACAACGGTCTTACAGTTAAGATGTATGATGGTCTACGTATTGAAGTCATCCTGGCTAATTGAGACAAATACCCAGTTTGGGCCATTTGGATATTTCTCGTCAACGGGGAGATTGTTCTTTGAATAATCATTTCATTACGTTAAATCAATTAAACGTTAATATATATATATATATATATATATATATATATAGTTCTGAACTAAACAATAAAATTTAATATGAAAAAACATGTCAGATTACATGTTTACATTTCAATATTGGTCTTATTTGCATTACATTTGCTTATTGATCAACAAACTTACATCTTAACTCTAGAAAACTGATAAAAGGCATAACAGCTAGTCTGGATAATATTCAGAGACACAAGGGACTGCAGTAATCAAATTAACTTTTATTCCGCGCCCGTTGTCGATGTTTGTTAGTTGCAAATGTGTCAGACATCGGATATGTTAGCTCATGGTTTATATAATTTCAGATAAGAACAGCACACATCTGACAAGGGATGCGAGGGACGCCTTGTATGTATGGTCAGATTCAATTCATAATATACAATACACGAATTGTTTCCTCAATTAATGGACGATTCAAGATCACCAAAATAAACGTCTTTCAAACGTGTATACAAGTGCAATGGATCAATGTTTTGTAAATGTAAACATGTATAGTGCGTAAAACTTTCAAAGAAGCATGTTTATTTTACCCTTTTAACGGGTATGTTATCATACTTCTATCTATTATATACTTATTATACTATGTAGGTAAAAATCCACCACAACCCTAATGTAGTGAGGCTTTAAACCAGGCGCATGCATATCAGATGTCTTTCACATCTGAGAACAACCAAAATTGACGGCTGAAACGGAAGAAACGTTTATATCATTATCATGCGTGTCATTAAGTTTACCATGTATTTTCCCTTAAATTTCTTATGCGATCCTAGATGCTTACACTTGTTATGTTTATCTTCACAGCAATAAATTTACGTTTCGTGAGTAAATTTTGTGTTAACTTGCTTCATATGAAATCCATACCGATTTAGAAAATTTCACTTATACAACAGGAATTTCCGAAGTGAAGTCCTCAAAACCCCTAACACGGAATTTTTTATATAAATAATATATTCTGATTAATTAAATATGTTTTCGAGTTTACATCACCATCAATTTAATATCTCAGCTCAGCCTAAAACGCAGCCTTTGCACTTCATTTATATATACAAGACTGGCTATTTTAAATCTTTCGATTTGTATTATTTAATGAAATGTTAACTCAATTTCAAATATACAATCTCAATGTTGTTTCTGTTTTTTTTTTAAACCTGTACGACCAAACGATTATTATCGGTTCAAGTTTATTTATGCATTTTATGCTCATGAGAATAAACAACGCATGCATCCACTGTTAGAAGTCATATCAAATATCAGAAACCGAAATTTAATTATGATTTTTATCGATCGAATTTTTATTTTGCAGAAAGCTTTCTGAGAGAAAATAACGGGTACTATTTTATTATAACACTAATACTGTATGGCCAAGCTGATATATTCTTTTTTTTGTTCTATAATGCCACATACCCAGTATTTTTGGCATCAAAACAATGACGTATGGCCATCAAAAGAGTTGGTTATCATAAGGCAGATTTGATCTTCATTTTGTGTAACAGGGTTTTGCGCTGTACGCATTGCACGAGTTTTGGTTAGCATCGCATTTTTTTATTTTTTTTAATATTCATTGTTCTTATAATATTAAACGATTGCCGGGTTTCGTAAATATGTAATGCATTTGTCAAACTGTAAACTTATATAATACTCAGAACGTCTCTTAACACCAATGTTTACAGAAATTGCTTGCCAAGATATATTTACTTAGGGACTCTTACTGTTTTTATTTGATTATGGGCAATTAATCACATACTATCTTTGTCAATAGCTCTTCATTCCAGCCGTTCTAAACTGGATATATTGACAGAGCGATGATTGGTATTATTCAGGCCTTTTGACGTTTGCTGTGTTGCTAGATAAATTGTTGCAGTGTTGTCCTCTTACGTTTTTGCAAGCTTTATTTCGGAGACATTAGCCGTCGAGCTGAAGGCCTCGGATCAATACGGTCGAAGGTGTGCTAATACGGGCACATGGCAATCCATTTCCCCTCGATACAAATTTACAAATATATTCATTAAAATAGCAGGTTAATACAATGAATTACATGTACATGATGTAAACCTAAAAGGCTTGTTTTGCATATAATATGTTTTATAATTGTTAAAGACAAAAAGCGGTATAATGATAATGAAATAAAAAATTTCAAACAAAAGCAATACCGACATTAAAATTAATTTAATCAAACAACATATGTTCCTGTATAAGCATTATTTATTGACCGGTGACCACATGCCATTGCAACAATCATACCATCATCAAATAAAATAATCTATTAGAAATACATCAAGCAAGTTCGTATTATTAAACATACCACGGCAGTTATGCAAGTTATGCATGAGTTTTAAAACGCGGCAGACGATGAAGACTCTAATCAAGTGTACGATGTGTTACATGTCCCTTTACATGTAAATTTATATTATTTTCTTAACACATTCTGAGACGATTGCTATGGTTAACTTTGTTCCTATTACTATGTTGAAACGAAGCCTATTCACTCGATTCTGGAGAAAAGTGTCGCGAAGTTTATTTCAGTTGGTTCATGCTCGACTATTATAAACATTTTCCAGATTTTTTTTTCTATTTATAGCAACAATACCATGGCCTTTGACATATGAACATGACAATAAAAACCCCTGTGAGTGTTTTTAATTGGTGTACTCAGTGACATGATGATATCATCTGCATTTTCGAGTAGATTTCTGTTTTACTGTTTTACTGACGGGCAGTAGGACGACGAGTAGGAATAATTAACAGGCAAGCGAAGTGCAAACCTATAGGATTATTTACATACCACGTTGCAACATCGTATCTTAAGTACTATTCATGTCTTTACAGTTCTTATGTTTATGTTGAGTTACTGAAACCTGACCTTGACTTACAGTGAAATTTAAGTTATTGCATAATCTTTATATTGCCAAAACCCCTTTAGTCCTGTCCAATGAAGCTGCTAATTAAGACCAAATTAATATTGTAATATAAAGATAACCATTGCTTACTTAAATATGTTAATTCGTTAATAAAAAACAAGCATTTGTGACACCCAATAAAAATTTCGATTTAACAATATTAATGTCATTCTAAGCAATTAAACATGCATACAAATCCACAAAACAATTGAACTAGATGCTTTGAAAAAGTGGCAATACAAAAAATGTCTAAGATTTCTTAGAGAGACACGGGGCTTCAATAATCAAAAAAAGAATGATTTCATGATCCACCGTCAGTGTCACTTGATCTTAAACGTATCAAGCATCAGATAGTTTCGCTTGTGGCTTTTATCATGTCCGAAATGCCAAGCGCAAAATATCTTTGCTTAACCCCCTCCCCCTTAAAAATTGATAATTCAATTTCATACACATATTTAAAACATAAACTGGTTCTTGCTTATATTAAATCAATACTTTACAATTTTCTAATAGTGCATTATTCAATACATTAACATCATGTATACAGTTTTAAACCTAATATTGATTCAGTTGGAAACACATGATACTAAATCAATCTGTGTTTTCATTCATACCAATGAGAAAATGCGATTGGTATTTATTAAGTAATGACAGATGCAATGAAGCTACTAGTATGTGCCACCGAATGATGTAAAGAAGCAAAACGGCCAACGAAAGTTGCAATATGTTGGTCACGAATCGCACAATGAACAACGTATTTGTCATAAACCAACATGCAATTGTAAACTGTACACATGGAGTTACAATAAACAATATACAAGTGTCATTAAGAAACATGAATTGACGGGCGGACATCTCCTCCGTAGATGTAAGCGTCCCAAACTCAATACTTTGTTCAAATGTATTCACAATTCCGATGGAGGAACTACTCGCAACCAACAACATATCAATAACACTGTCGTCATGAACATGAAACGGCTTATGCAATATACGACAACATTAAACAAAAACCCGATATATTCATGTTACAGAATGCTTTATGTGAGAAATACAGATAGACTATTTCAATATAAATACGTTTTATTTTTGATCTGCTATGGTGTGCACTGTTATACCATTTGTTTTACAAATATAAGCGCGTTATAATGTATATTCGTTGTTGGTGACTCGTGCAAGATAATGTAGACATGATTGTTCTTGACTTAATACCTCATAAACATAGTCATATTGCACATTCATATTACTCAAGTTTTGCACTGGTTAACTGTTTGTCATCAAGGACACCGATTTTCAAAATAATCAGTATTAACAAATATACATTTAATTGCAAACATAAAGGTACGCCTTCTTTAATTATCGAAGCCGGTAAATTTGGTAATAAGAAAAACCCAGATGTTTAAAAAACTAAACTAATAAAAACATTCGGTATTGCAATTTCCAACAGCTTGTCGAAACAACGACGTTGAGGCTTGAAGCAAGACATTTTAAACCCCGGCAATCTTTAAAGCGGGTTCAATATGCAACTGTGACTAATACATTTACACTTAGTCGACATTGCCGGTCAATAGCATGAGTAAATGTCTTCATTGGTTCGATTTTGCAATCCATGAAGCAAGATTATCGAATCAGAGGGCAATGACTAAATATAAATATGAAAGCATTACTCAAAAATATACTGTACGATTGGTATATGCCTTTTTCTTGCAAAGATGTGATTATTTTCTTTAACAAACTTTATATTTAGTTGTTAACGTTTTATACCATACTATGCATACCACGTAATGTACAGTATTACTTCGACTCTGAATAAAATTAGCTACTCGTGCACATTGGCCTATGAATTCCAAACAATTCTATGCCTTGAATGGACAGTTCAAATGCGATGAATCTTACTTTAATAATTTTTATGTTCAAAACTGTGCTGTAAGTATTATACTGTATCGTATAGATAATTGCTATTTTCATTAAATAAAAGAATAGCGGAGGAAACATTAATCTATCGTGTGATCTTATTCCTCGAGTTGCATTATTCCGATATAGTACAGTGATGCATACTAAGTGCGCAATAGGGATATGACATTTCCTTTATTACTGCCTGCAGATAAAGAAGGTAAAAACCGATTTCTTTCTATCCTAGTGTGTCCCAATAGTACAATTTAACGAAGATTAGCATAGATTCATCACATCATATAAGAAATAATGGTTTGACTAAACAACAAAAATATGGGCATGCAAATCTGATCACTCGTTGGAATAATAGTCTACAACTGTGGTCCAATTAGCTTGATCACTACACATATTTAATTATTTTCAAATTTATTCCCCTCATTTTCGTGAAAACATTCACAAAATGCATACAACTTACAAACTTATTTGCTTGACAAGTATGTCCAATGTAAATTGCATACATGCGCAAATATCTTTGGTTATTCGTAAGACATTGTGCCCCACACTCAAATCATTATTGAATCTTGACGTAAATCGCAGTAAACAAAATGCCACGCACGGCAAATAATCGAATAATGATAGAGTACTTTGACGAAAAAAATATATCTTCAAAACCAAACAAAAAGAAACCATTACGTGTGTACCAAGGCAGCGTTTTAAATTAGATTTATGCTTATCAAGCATGTTTGATCGCGAATATGTCGTTCTACGTCAATAGCTTGTTTGTCTTCTAAAAACCGATAATGTATAAAATGTTATCATATCGACCTTTGGTGTTACACCCTTTCTCAAGACCACCTTCATGCACTATGCATCAGTATACATTGTATTTTGAAACATTATGATATTTAACATAAACATTTCTATAGGAGAAACATTGTCATCTGTGTTTTGAAGACATTTATATAGACTGTTAGAAGATATATTGTTTATTAAAAATATTTTAAAACAAAATACGGATGAATGTCTATTTTAAAAAGACATCAGACACTTGTATCCTGTCGGGTACACTTTACATGATAAGATTGAACTCCACGCATGGTTGGCATTCTCATCACAAAGTGCGGCGCTTGTATATATATTACAAATTGCATCTGTTTCTTGCAGACCGTTGTTACTTGCACCAACGATATAATCTAGAAACAAGTATATACAAAACACAATCTTTCTAAATATTGTATTTGAGTCATAAGTATTGGCAAGAGAGTACATATTGCAGACCTCGAGACGTTAACACATAATTATCACCTGTGTGAAATGTCATACGTGTGCACCTCTATTTGTCAAACAAGTTTAATAATACAAAGCAATTCTGGGTTCTGTCTAATGATGTGATATAATGTTAAGAAAAAATATGTGCATCATATGTGTCGTGTTCTGAGAAAACTGGACACAATGCATGTGCGTGAAGACTAGGAACGTTATGGGAATTCGATCTAAACTAATTTTCAACGGCTGCGTTCACCTAGTGACACATTGGAGTTCAGTAATATAATAAGCGTTTCTTCCTATTCCACCGTCGGTGCATCTTGATCTAAAATGTGTCAGACAACGGATATGTTGGCTCCTGGTTTACATTATCTCATAAATAACAAAGGAAAATCTGACAAGGTGCACACAATTGAATGTATAAGCAGGCCTGAAGCTACTATAACACATCTTTTCAAATAAGCAAATTTATCGGTGTTGAAGGCAAAATCCATTATAATCTATATGTCAATATAGTTTCGCATTCTTTTGTTTTCAAAGCACTAACATGAGTAAACACGATACTTGTCATCAATATTTATTCCCTAATTAATCTCGGTTGTCGGTTTACCCTTATGTCATATGCTGCTTAAATCCATTGCAAAATGCGTCAAATTCAAACGTAAAACAGTCACAATCCATTAATTCTTATATACACATTGTTAGGAGCGTGCAAATCAATGGTCTAAATGCTAGAATATTTATCAAATGTGATGATGATAATGATGCTGATAATGACGTTTTGGTTTTAAAAATTGACCTTGGTATCATGAAATTGCACAGGAAATACAAAAAAACGGCTTATGGGAAGGTTGCCAAGCTTCTTCATCGTTGCTGTTTTAAAATTTATTGTAACTATTGACTTTTTACAAAAATCGAACGTGTGTGAAGAGTCATCTTATTTTTTCGCGATCAATCTCGCGAGTGATCAATATACGTTTCCTTAATACGTGTGTATTTTGGTGGTATGCGACTTATGTGTAACATACGTATCAAAACTGGCCTGAAGTCTGTTTATATAAGCTCAAACATTGTTTGTTTATAAACACCACTTACCTGTACATCAAAGGTCTATAATGTAATATTCTGGAATGGCCAATGTACATGACTGAATATAAACATTTATTTTCTTAACTACTATGAGTGCAAAAGTTACAATCCCGAATGCAATGTTATGTATTACACCATTTTCTCTCCTTTCACCAAACTATTTTTAATGAAACGTGAAATGCATTGGTGATATTTCATTCTCATTTGATAATGTTTATGACAGCGTTATATTAGAACTACAATTATAAATCTTAAAGGATGGTGTGTCAAATTACAACAGTATCGCTAGTATAGAATATGACATGTTGCCAATTATTTGGAAAGTTTTATACAGTGTTAGATGGTGACGAATATGACCATGCCGATATAGCGATAACGCCCTTAGCAATATGCTTTTATGAGCCTTAAGTAAAGTTTGCCGTCAGCGTCGCTGCACGGTGTTGTTAACAGTAATTACATCAACAGAAAGCTGTAAAATATTGCTTACACAATTAAAAAGCAGTATGAACTGTGAAAAGCCAAATTAATCACCAATATTTATTTCCATCGGAAAAAAAACATACAACTCGCTTGTTTTGATATTTTTGAAAACACAATCATTAATCGTTAAAAGCTTAACGCTTCCATGACGTTTTATATCGCTAAAAGCAGAAATAATACATTACATTTACAAATAATCAAATTGAAACATTTAAAATAACACTTCAACTGCAAAGACCAGTAGATGCCTTTATCATTATAAACGATATAACGTTATTTAAAAGCCGTAAACGATAAAAAAATAAACACTTCGAACACAATCGGTTGGTATAGAGTCACCAACACGGTGATGGCATATAATAGGAATAAGAAAACTTTAGGAAAATTATTTGAGAGAACTACATATGTATGTATACTACTATACATGCCAATACAAACAATACAATGTTCAACATAAAAAAGATGTGGTCCAGCATTGGAACGGTCAAGCAAAACATAAATGGTATAAACCAGTTTAAAGCCATGTTGTGCAATTAGTATTGATCAGTCTAACAATAATTTGACTTAATAATTTTGGTTGTAATTATTGATACATGCTTAAATATATTGATTTAAACTAACATAAGAGTTGTTCTTCGCCAAATATCATCATACGCGTTGTTTGATCGCGATGTTTGATTATCATGTACTACAACTCATTATCACTATCTTGAAAAGACAAATTTGTGTGTAGATTAACAACTTAAACGACGAATTATTTTTGCGGTACATTTCTTACCTCCTGATTAATTTTCCAATAATGAACATAATCTGTATGATGTACGGAGTTTGAACGATGAATGATATTACTCTAAAATGCGTTCTATCATAGTCGCGCTTTGCTTATTACAAAGAACTTGGGCCATTTGTTAACAAAAACAAACCACAAAACGATCTCTTTGAATATTAAACATTCATGCCAAAATATACGACCTTTCTCATGAACTTACTTGTTAGGTCTTGACTATGATTATTAACAAATAAGCCTCCATAACAAACCATTTTCAAATCATTGAACACGTATATAATTGTGCATAATTATCAAGTGTTCAATTGATCGATAACTCATCTGGTCGGATCAGTGTTTTTATGATGTGAGTCTTGAGCAAAAACAATCGATTTCCGATTCGATTCGCATGTGATTCATAAACGCGGAAGACATGTATATATGATTACAGAAAGAATGCTTGCCAACAAAAGATTCCACTCGTGAGTTGCGTCATTTATTACTAAATTGCTAATTCATACACATCGCGGTTCTGTACATATGCACATATTTTAAACTGCTTTTGATTAAATCGACATCGATATTCAAAGTAATCAGTACTTACCAGATTTTAATAATACTTGGGAATGCCTGCTTTCCTTGAAACAGAAATAAGATTTTTGTTTCATATTTTAAAGAAAATCAAAGTCATGCCTAAGCACACATCAGCAGATTATTGAGTTATAAAGTTTAAATAAGGTTAAGTTTGAAACAATATTTGAGGTGTTTTTTTGTCAATACTATTTCGACAACTGTGTCAGACAACATTTAGCTTGCGAAGCAACATAATATGCATTAACTTTAAAGTATGTGTATAAAGTTAAAGCCTTTCTTACATCTGTATAGTAAAGTTAAAGACGTTTTCCAATGTTCTAAACTTAATGTTCTGTATGTCATCAATTATTATATATTAAAAACTTAAGATGTGTTGCATATACATGCTTCTTATCTCTGATTGCATCCCATTATTGTGCTACTGTTTATATGCTATACGGATGTCTTTGCAATCTAGAACTAAAATGTTTTGAAAACAATTCTTTGCTCCGACCTCGAACAATTGTAAAATATCGACCAACGCGCAGAAAGAACATGTTGCACAGCTTTACAGTACACGAACTATTTATACTATGTATCTCGTGATTAGATTTTTTTTGACTCTATAACAATTAACAAATTCATAACTTAGTCTCTGGGAATTTTGGCAAATAGGATTGAACGGTTGTATTGGTCCTGTATGTAAATGAATGGAGAAATTGAATATACTTGACGTATTAATCTATCTTATGGTATGATATTTTATGATGGATGATCACATCATCATTTCTTCACTCAGTTCAACAAAATAAATTGAATAAAATCACCAGACAAATATTTCCCATACATATGATTTTATATTATCTCGGCTTTCAAAATGATTCTAAACACATTTGCTACATATTTGTGGTCAATAACAAAGAATACAACATACTTTATTTACTAACGCATATAACAGCTTATCGTTTTACGCAATCACAATTAATGTCGATCGAACGAGTCTAGATAATGCATGTATACGTTCTCAACATGACTAGATGAAACACATTGTAGCACTTGTGTTGAGACAGTATTGTGTCATCAAATAAGTCCCGTTAATAAATCTTTGTTTTCTTTAATCGAAGCGTTTCCCAACTAGTGTATTTTCTCTGACACTGACTTACATCATACGCACGGGATGCGGTTTGATTATGATGTGTTAAATACTTGTATACTTTTAACTTTACAGCATAATCATTAAACATGTCATTTACTTATAATACTTATGTGCACAAAATACTTGCTAATGTATGCTGGGTCAATGCCTAGGGTAACTTAGTGACACACATGGTGTCAGTAGTTCAATGAATTTTTCTTCTGTTTAAACATTCGATCTCCTTTTGAACATCATCTGAAAAACACGATACCATGGGATAATTTGAAACCATACCATAATACAGAACTTGGCTTTGCTTGAGCTAAATTATTTTTTGTTTATCTTAGCATGTTATTTTATTACAAAGCAGATGTTACTTTAAAGTAAGTTTCAATCAAGAGTTATCAATGTAGTTCGCAAACAGGTAACGTATTACAAATAAATCCAATGTTATATTCCCAAAGAAATGTATAACTGATATATAAAATCTTCATTGAAAAAAAAACGAATTAATTTAATTCACGTGAATAACTGATTCTAATGTTCTGTTCTGTGTGGATGTATTGGTCAAATGCAATATTTGTACACGTTATTGCTCTCATTGTATTAAACTATAAAGACGTCATATACATATTGTTCTGACATAAACAATAAACTTTATTATGAAATGTCTATGTTAACAAATGTCAGATAATATATTAATATTTCAATATTGATCTTTTGCGTAGCAAATACATGTGCAAATTAATCAACAAACGTACAAGTTTAACTCTTTAAACTGATCGAAAACATAACTAATAGTCTGTATAATATTCAGAGACACAAGGGACTGCAGTAATCAAATAAACTTTTATACCGAACACGCTATCGATCTGTCTATGTGTGTTAGTTGCAAATGTGTCAGACATCGAATATATTAGCTAATGGTTTATATCATTTCAGATAACAGAAAAACAAATCCGACACGAGATGCAAGGGTCCCATTGGTCAGATGTATACATGGGTTGATGTCATTCATAATATGCAATACGAGAAGTTTATAACTGTATGCTTCAAGGTCACACAAATATTTATTTTAATTACTTTTGGTAGGTATTCTTCTATAGTATTTGATTTATGATGTTTTATTCAAAATATATATTGTAAGATAAGGGTTGCTTAATGTTATCTCATTCTTGGTGAGGTGTGTTCACGTGTCTATATATTTTGAAGCATAATGTAGAAATGATTTTTGACTTACACCCTACAGATACGTGGTCAAATTTCGCATTCATGCAACTCGCGATATCGGGTGTTTTAATCTGCTTTGTATCGGATAGATATTTACTTTCAAAGTATCCAAAAAGTTGCCATATGCATGCATATAAAAATTATAATTAAAAGCACTATGACATGTTTACCTGCTTGTATGAATGAGCCTGTTTTTTTTAATTCTAGGATGAGACAGCGTGTAACAAAACATTAAATACTTGAAACATTATATAATACGCAAATAATGCATTGTTGTAAATTAAGAATTGCTTTATCGATCTAGACATAGTGCATTTATTTCAAAAGAAAGCTCGGACCTTGTTTTTAGACATTGTAAATTATGAACATCTGATATCGCGATTCAATATGCAAATTAGATGAGTAAATAGACCATTAATAAACAAGGCCGATCAATGCGATGCTTTAATTCTGTATTTGATTGCTTCGTCAGAGTCTTAAATGTGTGAATCGGATCACAGATCGACGACTGAAGATAAATATGAAATAATAACTCATTACAACTATATGGTTCATTTGGTTAATTATCTTGCAAAAACAATTGATTTTTTTCCTCACACTTGCAGTATGGATGCACGTTTGATTATCATCTCTTTGGAAATACGATCTTGTGAATATGTAAATATTATTGGTAATACCTCAAACATCGCGAAGCCTAACTAAGCAACATTTGATAAATTTGGCTTTAGCTCACATAATGAAAAAATGAAAGAAATGCAATAAATAGATAAATCCTACTTAACTGTCTAAATGGCAACTAATTTTAATGACACAGTTATACTATACTAGCATTTATGTGAGGTGCAGGAGCCATATAATTTATGCTTTATTACGTATGTCATGCACATTTATAATGAAAATGTAGATCGAGTGACTGATTTGTTTTTATTCGAAAATCATTGCGAGATATATTTGCGAAGTATTGAAACTGGGCACATTATTTTACATGTTTTTTTTGTTTTCTTCTTCGTCATTTTTTACGCATCTTTCAAACGTTGTGTTAACCTTTCAGCCAGGTTCCTTGGACGATGTATATGCAATCAAGAATGGACGTATATTTATCAGGAGCAGAGCTATGGACAATAATAACTATTCACGAAGATTGGAAGTCCACTAAGGCACACCACACATGTTGGATTTTTTTTTTCAGCAAGTCATTAACATGTCATTTATGCCCTTGCAGGTTGTGTCTTATGAAAAAAGGCAATATTGTATCAAACTGTTGGCAGAGTAATTAAAACAAATACCTATAAATGAATGAACAAAGAAAGACGAAATGCATTCCAAAGGAGTGAGTGCGATGCAGGAAGGCAAAATTTTAAAATAATCAAACAAAAACCTTTTCATCACGCAAACGTGTATACAAGTGCAATGGAACCATTGTTTGTAAATCTAAAAGTTTATAATGGGTAAAACTTATCCATAGAACGTAATTATATTTCAAAGAACATGTGTGTACCACCCTTATAACTAGCGTGTTATCATCTTACTATGAATGAGATACTAATTATACTTTGTAGGTAAAATTCCACAATAACCTTAATGTTGTAAGGCTGTACACCAGGAGCATGAATTTGCGATGTCTCGCATGTTTTAGGACAATCAACATTGACGGCTAAAACGGAAGACACGTTTATTACATTTTCTTGCGTGTCACTAAGTTAACCATGTATATGTCATCAACTTTCTAAAGCGATCCTAGATGATTACACTTACTATTTTCATCTTTATAGCAATAAATTAAAGTCTCTTGAGTAAATTACGTGTTGACTTGCCTTTTATCAAATCGATACCGATTTTGAAAATGTCACTTATAGATAAGAAATGTCCAACGTGAAGTCCTCAACACCCCCCTACACGACAGAACATGACACAACGTTATGGCAGAAATCAACATCTAAGAATTATGAGCGCAAATCTTACAAGATATATCACATACATTTTAAATGTGTGGGAAGATATGTTTTTTATATAAACCATATATTTTGATGACTGAACTATGTTTTCAAGTTGACATCACTATCCATGTTATATCTCAGTTCAGCCTAAAACGCAGCATTGCCACTTCAAAAATTGGCTATTATAATTGTTTGAAGTTGTATTATTTAATGAAAATTCAATTAAATTTCAAATATTTTGTAAAGCCTTTACGACATAAAGATTACTATCGGTTCTGGTTTATTTATACAGATCATTCTAATGACCGTATACCACGCATGCATTCACTGTTAGAAGTCATACACAATACCAGACACCAAAATTTAATTATGATTGTTATCGATCGAATTTTTTGTTTGGCAGAAACTGTTATGGGAAAAATGCACGTGCACTTTTATTTTATGATACTCATACTTTATGACCAAGCTAATATATTTTTTTTGTTCTACAATACCACGTATCCCGTTAAGAATGTTGCCCTGTTTTGAATCAAGGACGAATGTTGATGTAATGAGTTACTTATCTTTTCGACAAATGGCTAGTTTGATCTCAATTTTGTGCGACCGGGATTTACGGTGCACGCGTTGATCATTGATTAATATTGTTATATTTTTTTGATACTTGTTATTTTAAAAATAATGAACGATAATCGGTTTTCGTACATATTAAATGCATTTACCAAACTGGATTCTGATATAATGCTAAGAACGTCCCTGAATACCAATGATAACGGATATAACGTGCCAAGATATATTTACTCAGGGAAACTTATTGTTTTTTATTGGATTCTGGGCAATTAATCACAGACAATCGTTATCAATAGGTCTTCCTTCCAGCCGTTCTAGACCGGATATATTGACAAAGCGATGATTGGTATTATTCCGGCCATTTGCCGTTTACTTTGTTGCTAGATTATTTATGGCAGTGTTAACCTCTTACGTTTCTCCAAGTTTTATTTCAATAACTGACATTTGAACAACTCAAATATAGTACTTCATTTATCACAATTGGTATTTGGCTTTATTACATACCTAATAGTAGGAATATTTGCACACATATTACATATTAAACATGACGTACAAGATAGTAACAAAACTACGCCCAGCCTGACATTAATTATGATACCTGTTTGAAAAGGCCGGATATGCACAAACGGTGTTCCGATATCGCTTTTTCTACTTACTGTTGTGCCAGATACGTCTTTTTGCCCATACTACCGGAAACAACAAAAATAACTTTAAACGACAGCTTTGTAGAAAACAGGTTTTATAAGGCAGCAAAACAAAAAAAGCATTACTAAGAAAAATAGTTATAAAATGTCTATAAGAAATGTGTTTTCATTTTATTATTCCTATACCGGCATGAATGCAACCTAATACATGCACATATGACATCATATCAAGTAACGTCATTTTGGAATACTTGTTAAATAAAAATAACTCATAAAACCGTTGAATACTCGATCGTTCTTAATTTGCGCTTAATGATTTAGATGCTGTTCGTTAGGCCCGTATTGGCAAATTATCGGAGGGATGAAGCCTCTGGGACAATACTGTCAAAGGTGTGCTAATGGCACTCCATAGCATTGAAATACAAATATCTCAATATATGTTTTTTCAATATCAGGTTTATTTAATGACTTTCATGCAAATAAGACTTACAATGACAACTGATTATATTACAGACATTGTGTTTAAATACACGTTTTCCGACGGTTTTTACATATAATAAAAGAGTATTTATACATCATATAATATTATGTCTTATCTATATATCATATATAATACATTATGTAATATTATAAAAGGTATGTTTAGCATATACTAAATGTGTTAATATTGACAAAGACGAATCAACCGGTATTGTTTGATCATGAAATATTAAGTTTGAACACTAGCAATGCCATCATAAAAATAATAATCAAACGATATAAAATTCCTGTCTAAGCTTTATTTATTGACCTATGACCACATGCCATTACAGAAAGTATACAATCGTCAGATAAATGAATCTATTAGAACTAGAAAAGGTAAGTTTGCATTATTAAAACGACCTCGACGTTTTGCAAGCTATGCATGAGTTCAACTATCCGGAAGTCCCTTATCATTTCAAGTTTGCGCTATTATTATATTGCCAATAAGCTGTAAATATGTATCGTTTCCTCCTCAGATCCTTAGAAGAGTTTTATGGTTCTTATTATTTATCGAACGAAAACCAGAAACTTGAATCTGCAGCAAAATGTTTCGGAATTTATCTAATTTGGTTCATGATCGAATAGTATGAACATTTATTGAAAATGACCATGAATACTCATGTGAGCGCTCTTAATGCGAGTACTTTTCTCTCCTGATTATATCTATGAACTTTTCGAGTAGTTTGCTGTTTTACTATCGGACATTCAAATAACCAGTGGGAGGAAGTAACAGGTAAGCGAAGTACAAACATATAGCACAATATATATACAAAGTTGCAACAGCGTAGCTTATGTAGTTCTCAAGTCATTACGATACGTATTTTATCTTCAAAATGTTGGGTCCTAAATGACACTCATATTGCCAAACACCTAGAGTCCTGTCCAGTGAAACACCCAATTAAGACTATAATAATATATTTATACGAAGATTCAAATTATTTCTGTTTGTTTTAATATGTTAATACACATGTTAATGTATAACAAATACAGGTGTGTCATCATATTGGACTTTCGATATTACAAAATTGGTCTCATTCTTATCACTCAAACAGGCATATTAATCCATAAGACGTGAACTGCATGCTCTGAAAAATTGATAATAGAGGCAATTTATCTCTAGCAACAAAAACAAAGAATTTATTCCGGTTCAACGTCAGTGTCTCTTGATCCAAGCGTCGGATAGTTTTGTTCGTGGTTTACATCATGTCAAAAATACCAAGTGACAAAAGAACAATATTAGCGACAAAGGAATAGTACACATGCTCAAACTTCATTCATGATATGTCATAAGCGTTTTCTCCCCCCCCCACAACCACAACCCTGACAAATAGATATTTACGCTTCATACAAATATAACCAGTTTAAACTTAACATGGTTTTTATTCATATAAATGTGAAGGCTCTAGTATCTAATGAAAGAGCATCTTTAACAAATGTACACTTTTATAAAGTGTTAATACTTATCTTAATTTAGTCGCAAACTTCTCGGCAGAAAATACTTATTATTCAATTTTTGCTTTTGCTGTTATTCTTATTTTACACTATTCCAAATGTTGTGTTTTCTGGTTTAAGTGGACAATCGCCAAACCATTTGTCACGTAACGAAACCTTATGACAAACACCAGCAGAAATGAATTAAACTGTGGTCATCGCCTTGGATCATGTAAATACCATTCATAGCATTTGGGGTTAAACTGGATTTTTGGGCCCCACACTTAATACCTGGTCCAAATTTATTCACAATATCGGCAGATGAACTACTCGAAACTGACACCAACAAAATATCAATAACGCCGGCGTGACAAACATGGAATTAATAATAAAATAGACGACAACCTCTTTAATAAACCGATACATTCATGTTACCGAATACTTAATGTCAGAAATACAGAGACGGACTGCTTCAATATGCATAAATTGGGGTTTTGATCTGCTATGTTATGCACTTTCATGCCTTTTGTATTCGAAAGACAAGCACGTTATAATGTTGATTTATTGTTGGAGATTTGTGCACCATAACGTAGACATGCATTGTCTTGAAAAAATCTCTCATAAACATAATCATGTTGCACATGTATAACACTCAAGTATTGCACTTTTTAAACTGCTTTTCGCCACAAAAGACACATTATTAGTAATCAGTATTGATAATATATATATTATATTATTATATTTAAACGCTAACATTAATGTAATTTTTTTTTAATTATCGTAGCCGTTAACTTTTGTTAGATAAATGAGAATTCAAAAACAAGATGTTTGTAAAACGAAAAACTAGCCAATACATAAGTTTGGTATTGCAATATCCAACATCAAGAAACAACGACATTGATGCTAGAGTCAAGACATTGAAAATTCCGAATATCTTAAAACAGAATTCAATATACAAATGTGATGAATACATTTACGCTTTATCACAAACACCGATCAATAACATGCTTTGATTTCTTCATTGGTTAAAGTTTTCAGTGCCTGAAGCAAGATTATCGAATAAGAGGGCAAGTGCTTCATATAAATATGAAACGAATTACTAAAAAAAAACAGTATGGGTGATATATTCCTTTTTCTTGCATTCTTTTGATTTTCTTTCACAAACTTAATATTAAGATATTAAGTTTTTTCATCCGTGTTATTCCTTAATATGCATACTATGTAATGTACAGTATAACTTCGACTTTGAATCAAATCAGATACTCGTGCACATTTACCTATGCAATTGATATGCTTTGAATAGACAGTTTCAATGCGCTTAACACTGCTTTAGTCACGTTTATGTTCAGAGTTGTGCTGTATTTATTGTTCTGTATTTTATAGGTAATTGGTATTTGCCTTAAATAAAAGAATTCTCGTGGGAAACATTAAGCTATCTTCTGATCTTGTTCCTTGAGTTTCATTATTCCGATATATAACATTGATGCAGACTAAGTGTGAATTAGGGAATTAACATTTCCGTTATTCCTGCTTGCAGAGAAAAAAATGTAAGAACCGATTTCCGAGTGTGTCCCAATGGTACAATTCAACGAAGAGTAGCTTAGATTATTCACATGCTATAAGAAACACGAATATATCTTGCGATCTTGTTTCTATAATTTATTTCTTCCGATATAGTACATGTATGCAGACTAAGTGTGCATTAAGGAGTTCCTCTATTCCTGCCCGCAGGTACAGAAGGTTCCTATTGTGTCCCAATAGTACAATATAACGAAGAATAGCATAGATTCATCACATGCTAGAAGAACAAATGGTCGAACTTAGCAACTGTATATGCCTTGCCCCTTTATTAAGGTGCAAACATTGGCAAAATGCCTGTCCCTTTAAACTTTTTTGCCTGAAAGTATGTCCAAATAAAGTGCATACATGCGAAAATGTCTTTGGTAAACCGTCAAACATTGTGCCTCCACACTCAACTCGTTATTGAATCTTGACGTAAATCCCCATGAACAAAAAAGCCACGCACGAAAAACAATCGAGTTATTATAGTGTACATAAATAATCTTTAAAACCCAACAACAAGAAACCATTACGTTTTTACCAAGGTAGCGTATAAGATAAGAGCAATACTTATCTTGAAACCGATAATGTGAAATTTTTTATCATATCAACCTTTGTGTTGCAACCTTTCTCAATACCACCTTCATGCACCATGCATCAGTATGCATTGTATTATGAAACATTATGATATAAAACATAAGCATTAATAGAAACGAAATATTGTCAACTGTGTTTTTGAAGATTTTTTGTGTAGATTGTTAAGAAGATAGAATGTAAATAAATATATTTGAAAACAAAATACGGATGCATGTCTATTTCTAAAAGACATAAGACACTTTAACTTGTCGGGTACAAGTGACATGATACAGAAAAAAACTCCCAACATGTTTCGCATTTGCAATGTAACTCTGTTGCTCTGGTCTTCTTCCTGCCATTGAGTAATTAAATAGTAATTAAATTGAATGCGTTTTAATTCTCTTTTATAACTGTTTAATTTGAGTTGCAATGCTATGAGGTTAAATTTTATTTACACTTATATGCATCACGAATATTGCTGGGCCAAGTGTGAGGTTGAGCGCTCTATAACCGGTTTAAACCCCCAATGCTTAGCATTGGCCGTTCCAAGGCGGTGACCCCAGCTTTATTCTACTATGTGTATATGTTGTTTCGTTTTGTGCCGTACTGTACCGTTTTGGCAATTGGTTCCTTGCCATAAATAAAGGGTCACACAGGTGTGTATGATAGAATTGCAATGCTGCTGCAGTTTCTGGAGTTTCACTTCTGTATATTGTTAGGTTATTTTCTCTGATTGTTTTTTTAACCTAAAGTCACATTTTTTTTTAAATCGCGGCGCTTTGTTTTTTTTTACACATTTCATCTGCTTCTTGCTTCTCCGATTGTTATTTGTACCAACGATATCATAGAGAAGCAAGCATATGCCAAAACAATGTTTGAACATATTGCATTTGAAACATTAGAATTAGCAAGAGTTCATATTGCAGACCTTGAGAAAATAATATCTAATTATCATCTGTATGATACGTCATACTATTGCACTTATATTTGTAAAACAAGTTTAATAATACAAAGCTAATGTGAGCTGTGTCTGATGCAATGGTGTTAAGAAAAATATTTGCATGCATATCTGATCACTCGTTGGAATAATGTTTTCATGCACAAAACATATTTTTTTTTTTTTTAATCTAAATCTAAATGGAATATCCGCGCCTGATGCTGGTTTATGTCATATTGATATACCATATTGATGAATTGTGTTTAAGAAACCTTATTCAGCGATGCTTACCATCAAAAATCATGTGTGAAACTACATTTCACTAGTTAATGGCTGGTTGTCACATGTCCTGTACACTACACATAATTCAACGTTTGGTGTCCAAATCATGTTTGTATCATGTTATATAATGGATTCGATTTGTTTTCTCTTTTGTCTGTTAAATTATATTGTTCTTGCTGCTTAGACTTTCTCTTTTGGTATAGATTCCATACGTTGCATTTTTAACAGGCATGTAATTGAAGAAACGTATATTGCATGATATGGCAAATTGAAAATAAAAAGATCCGTTTAGACTAGGATCGTTAAGGGAATTCAATTACAAAGAAAAGTCGACGGCTTCGTTCACCCAGTGACACGCTGGGGTTCAGTAATCGAATAAAAGTGTCTTCCTATTCCATCGTCAGTGCATCTTGATATAAAATGTGTCAGACAACGGATATGTTGGCTCCTGTATGACATCATCTCATAAATAACAAAGGCAAACCAGACAAGATGAACACACATAAATATACAAGCCCACTTGACGCTCCTCAAACAAATCTTGTTAAATAAGCAAAGTAATCAGTGTTGAAGGTAAAATCAATACAACATATTAACGATTCTATATAATTCAAACATTATATCTATATGTGTTCGTATTGTTTTGTTTTTAAACACAATGCGTTCCATCTTGATTTATATATATATTTAGTTGCTTAAAAATCACTGTTATATTTGGACCTGTGTGTCAGATGCTGCTTAAATATAATCCATTGCAAAATGCTGCTATTTCCAAAGCGAAACAGTCGCAATCCATTTATTCTGATGATGATGATGATTGAGTTTTAAACATATTTGTAAAGGTACTATAGCGCGCTTGTATGTAGAGGCTTCATATTTTATCGCGAATTAAAATAAATTACAACAATATGCCTTCCCTGAACAAGGAATTGAAATCAGGAACAAATATATAATGTAAAGCGCCCACAATCAATGTTTATTACAAAACAGATCACAAACAGTGATCAACAAGTTTAATTATTAAGTGTATGTTTTGTGGTATGCAACTTATGTGCAACGTGTAAATCGAAACTATTAAAAAGTATGTTTATAAAAGCTCGGACAAGGATTTTGTTTTCAAACATCAGAACACTCTTCATTAATTTGCTATAATATGAAAGTTTGGTCATTTACAATTCATAAAACTGTATGCAAATATTATAATCTTAACGAATATAAGCACAAAAGTTGCAATACCGAAGGAAAATGTCTATTGCAACAGTTGCTTTCATGTCACCAAAACGGTTTATCAAGAAACGTGAAATCTCTTGGTGATAATTCGTTCTCATTTGATAATGTTTATGAAAAAGTCTATTGCAACAGTTGCTTTCCTGTCACCAAAACGGTTTATCAAGAAACGTGAAATCTCTGGTGATAATTCGTTCTCATTTGATAATGTTTATGACCGTGCTGTTATAGAACTACAAATAAACGTTGGTGTGTAAAATTAAAACAGTAACACCAATATAGAAGATGACGTGTTGTCAATTTTATCCAGACATTTATACAATGATAGATGGCGACAAATATGATCATAAATAAAAAATGATTAGCCCCAACCCTGAGCCCTAATTAACAATTGCTGTCAGCGACGCTCCAAGGCGTTGTTAACAGTCATTATATCAACGGAATGCTGTCAAATATAACCAGCACAATTTAAAAGCATAACACACTGTAAAAGTCTTATTTAAAACAATATTGTTTTCGATCGGAATAAAGAACTTTTTATGGTATTTTGGGGAACAAAACACACATGGAGTAATCTTTAAAGGTTTGAAGCTTGCATGGAGTTTTATATGTCTTAAAGCAGGACTAATGTATTGTATATAAAAACTAATTTTAAACTTCAGCTGCAAAGATCTATTGATTCCTTTATGAGTATCAACCATACAAAGTTATGTATCTCTTAATGCCATTACCAATACAAGAAATATACACTAAGAACACAATCGGTTTGGAGTCAACAACTCGGTCAATGACATATAATACGAATAATATAACTATATGAACATTATAGGAGATAAATTATTGATACCATAAGAAAGTATTTTATCTAAGACAAGTGAATAATTTGCCAATATATGTAAATACATACAACAGTCAAAATACACAAGCTGCGGTCCCGTCTTGGAACGGTCACTCAAGACATTGAAAGTTTCAACCAGTGTAAAGCCATGTTCTAAATGTTTTCCCAATAGTTATTCAATAATTTGACTGACTTCTTAAGGTTGTAATTCCGATTAATGTTTACATATATTGGTTAAAACGAACACTTGAGTTGTTCCTCGCAATATCCAACAGACGCAATAACAGGCGTTCTTTGATCGCGTTCTTTGATTATAATGTAATACAACTAATTGCCATTATCTTGAAAAGACTGTTTTTTTGTGTACATTAAACAGCTGAAATTATTTGCATTTAACTGTTTTATCTCCTAATATCTTCCAATAATGAGCATAATCTGTATGGTGTACGGTGTTTCAACGATGAATGCTATTACTTTTAAATGCGTTATATCATAGTCGCCCTTCGCTTAAAGAAAGGATTGTGGGACATTTGATAACAAACACACACCACAATACGATCTCTTGAAAAATTAAACATAAATGCCAAAAATACACGAATTTTCTCACCAACTCACTTGATAAGTCTAGATGAGTATTATTACTTAATGAACCTACATAACAGCCTTTTTCAAATCATTTAAACACGCATTTTAGTGTGCAAAATTATCAAGTGTTCAATTGATCGATAACTCATATTGTCAGATCAGCGTTTTTATTATGTTAATCTGGAGCCAAAACATTCGATTTCCGATGGGCACGTGATGGATAAACGCGGAACAATGCCTATATAATAACAGAAAGACTGTTTGCTGACACACAATTCCACTCGTGTGTTTCGTCATTGTTTGCTTAATTGCTAATTCATACACATCACGGTACTGTTCATATATACATATTTAAAACTGCACTTGTTTAGATCGACATCGATTTTCAAAGTAATCAGTTCTTACCAGATTGTAAAAACAATATATACTCCTCGAGAATGTTTTCCTTGAGTCAGAAATAGGATTTTGTGTTAGATATTTTAAAGAAAATCAAAGACATGTATAATCACGCATCAGGAGATTATTTCCTTTTTACAGTTTAGATACGTTTTAGCTTGTCACACTAATTTTTGTTTTCAATACTATTTCGACAACTATGTCAGACTAGTTAGCTTCGACCTCGAACAGTTGTCGATCAACGCACATAAAGAACATGTTGAACTGCTTAATAGAACGCGAAATAAATATACTATCTCGTGATTGGAAAATCTTTATTCTCGACTCTATAACAATTTATTAGATTCATAAAACAGGCTCTGGTGATTTTTGGCAAAGCAGTTTGAACGGTTTTGTTAGTTCTGTATGGAACTGAATGGAGATATTCTATATACTTGACATGTTAATTTATCACCGATAACTTTGTCTTTATTTATCGAATCATCTCCAAACGAGTTTTGCATTTTCCGTGACATTGGTTTACGCTGTACGCCCTGGAGGTGGTTTGGTTATGATGTGTTGAATACTTGTATACTAGTAACTTAACTGCACAATTATGAAATATGTCATCTAATATTTATACTGTTATGCATAAAATACTAATGCAATTATTTTAGAAGGTTGTCGTAATACTTTTTTGATGACATCGATTCTTAGTAAGTTTCTCTTGATTATTTGGTGATTATTGTACATTGTTTTATATTATGCTGATCGCTTGGTATGGATGTACCAGAAACATGTCGACCGAGATGTTATATGTGTGTTCTAAATATTCTGATATCAGAATAAGATTATTGTTTACGAAAATCTATTGCCACGAGATATTTACTTTGGAAACTCTATCGGTTTTTATTGGATACCTGGCAATTAATCACATAATATCTTGGACGGAGCGACGATTGCTATTGCTTAAGCTATTTGAGATTAGATTTACTGCTATATTAATTGATGTATTTAGTGCCTTTTACAGTGCAATTGATTATGCTTTATTACATCAATGAGCTATAAAAACAAACACAGCTAAAGGATTGAATTAAGAATCTGACTTGTTTTCAAATTGAAATAGAATGTACGTAAAATAACGGACATATGTTTCTACAGTGATCGATACTTCTTGGAGATGCATTGTGTCCAGATGACAGTGTTCTGACGTAGTACATGGTGTTCTACATTGTTAATTATAAAAATAATTAAGTAGTCTATTAAAATTGCTAGTTGTCCATCATTTAAATGGGTGATGTATCATATAATTGTAAAAAACGAAATTACGCTATTTTTTGGTCACCAAGCACAAAGTAAGAAACACATGAATCATAAAGAAAACACATATTTATTATTTTTTCTATTATCCTTTATTATAGTTAAGTGACAACATATCATTACCACCCACACACACATTGCAATTCGTTATAGCAAACACCATTTTACTCAGGTTGAAACACATGTTTTAACCTTGGTTTTACTATTAATAACCTACTAATGCAATAGAAAATAACTTATATTTTATGGAACACTATATGTATATAATACATCAACTAAAATAAAATTTGAACGTAGTCTCTTCCACCTCTGTTTGATTTACTTTGTAATGCATTAAGTATAGTTATACACTCATATGTGTTGTGAACTCAGTGAGATGTTCGGCCCCACCTACCCAGAAAAGATTGACCCCAGTTTTATTAATTTAAATTGGTGTTTGTTGTTTCATTTTGTCTTGTGACGCATTTTTTTGGCGAAATTGGTCACTTTCCGTAAACAAAGGACATCACGCTAATAATAAGATTATCATCCTCGTTTTGTAAATTGATGTTTACATCTACGTAGGGAGACATCATTGACCATCAACAAAAACATGTTGTTCTGCAGATAAATTCACTTACTACTCTTTGTTAACCCACTAATGTATCGAATACAATTTACATGTTTAGTCTAGGCCAATGTCTTGGGTAACTCAGTGACACACATGATTTCGGTAGTTCAATAAACTTTTCTTTTATTTATACATAAGTTGTCCGTTTGTACATTATCTGAAACACACGATAAAATTGGACTTTTTGAGACAAGACCAAAATTAAAAACGTGGCTTTACTTGTGCTAAATAATGTTCTGTTTATCATGGCATGTACATTTAATACATACATATACGCACGAGAATATTTGATTTATGTTTTTCAAGTAACGACAGATGCAATAAAGCTGCTAGTATGTGTCACCGAGTAATGAGAAGAATCAGAAAGGCGCACGGAAGTTGTAGTATGTTGCTTACGAATATCACAATGCAAAACCAATTTGTCATATACCAACATGAAATTGTAAACGGACAACAATAACATAGCCATGATACTGGCGTTACGAAAATGGCACGGCTTTTGCAATAAACGACAACTTCTTTTATACATAAACCGATACATTCATGTTACCCAATGGTTTATGTAGAAAAAACAGATGAACGGTTTAAATATTCATGAATAATGTTTTGATCTGCTTGATGTGTACTATAATACACTTTGTCTGATTAATATAAGACGGTTATACTGTATATTCATTGTTGGTGATTCTTGCTAAATACCCTAGACATGATTGTTCTTGACTAAATCCCACATACACATAGTATATTGCACATTCATATAACTCAAGTATTGTGTGGTTTAAACTGCTTTTTTCATCAAAGACACCAAATTGTAGAATTATAAGTATTAATAATATATATTTAATTGCAAATGTTAATGCATGCCGTCTTTAGTTGTCGTAGTCGGTAACTTTTGAAATAAAACTAAACCTTGAAAAAACAGATGTTTTTTTTTGTAACTAATAAATAAATTCGATATTGCATTTTCAAACAGAATACGGTTACAACGACGTTGATGCTTGATTCAAGACATTGGAAACTCAGGACATCTGCAATGTGGATTCATTATGCCACTGTGATGATTAAATTTAAACTTAATTAAAATTGCCGGTCAATAAAATGCTTTAATATATATATTAAATGAATACTCAAAATACGGGATTTAATGATGTATGCCTAAACATGTAAATTTCATTTACAAACTTTATATTAAGTTAACCTGTTTATACCCTAATATGCATAACAAATAATTTATGGTATTACTTCGCCTTTCAATAAAATAACCAGCTCGTGCTCATTTACCGTTGAATTCCTATAATTGTATGCTTTAAATGGACAGTTCCAATGCGCTGAATCGTGCTTTAATCATTATTAGGTTCAAACGGTGCCGTTTGTATGGTTCTGTATTGTATATGTAATTGATATGTGTCATAATATAAAAGAATAGCGGAGGGAATCACGAATCTATCTTGTGATCTTGTTCCTCGAGTTTCATTATTCCGATATAGTATATTGATGCAGACTAAGTGTGCAATAGGAAGTTTACATTTCTTTTATTCCAGCCTGCAGATAAAGAATGTAAAGACCGATTTCCTAGTGTGTCCCAATAGTACAATTGAACGTAGAGCAGCATAGATTCATCGCATGATATAAGAAATAATGGTCGAACTAAACAACTATATACATTGGCAAAATGCATTTAACTTCAAAGATAAAGTTCATACATGCGAACATGTCCTCGATAATTCTTTAGACATGTGCCTCCACACTTAACTCGTTATCGAATCTTAACGTTGACACCGTGAACAAACAGCAACACACTTGGAATAATCGAGTAGTCATAGTGTACTTTGGACAAATTAGTATCTTTTAAACCAAACAACAATAGACCATTACGTTTATACCTTGGCAGCGTATAAATAAGAGTTGTGCTTATCAATGTTCGATACGTTTATACCTTGGTAGCGTATAAATTAGAGTTATGCTTATCAATGTTCGATACGTTAATACCTTGGCAGCGTATACATTAGAGTAATGCTTATCAATGTTCGATCGTCAATTTGTTGTTCTCCGTCAATTACTATTTTGTCTTCTTGACACTGATAATGTAAAACTGTTAACATATCGACCTTTGGTATTGCACCCTTTCTCGAGTCCACCTTCATGTACCATGTATCAGAATACATTGTATTATGAAACAGTATGACATGAAACATAAACATAAATAGAAGATAAACAGTGTTACCTGTGTGTTTAAAGACATTTATGTTGATTGTTTGAAGAAAACAACATATATGAAAACAAAATACATATGCAGGTCTATTTGTTAACGAAATCAGACACTTTTAACAGGAACAAGTCACATGATACAGATTGAACTCCAAACATGGTTCGCATTCGCACATGCATATAGTGTCGATAGAGAATTTGCTCTGATTTGTTTTCTAAAACCTAAACATTTTATTTTAGCGCGGTGCTTGTATATTTTTCTAATTTTATCTGCATCTTTCAACCGGTTGTTATTTAAACCAACGATATCATATAGAAGCAAGTATATGCAAAAAACAATGTGTGCAAATATTTTATTTGAAGCATACGTATTGGCAAGCAATTTTGATAAAACAAAGCTAATCTGCAATGTGTCTTATGCTGTGTTATAATGTTTAGAAAATATTTGAATGCAAATCAGATCAATCGATGGAGTAGTAGTCTACACTTTGTAATAGACATGCTCGGCAATGCTGTACGAATTGTACGTTGGCGAAAGGCCAAGGGCAATATTTCTAAAACTATTTCATCAAGTATCTAACAAGGATCACACTAGTAAAAAGGGATGCTCTTGTTGTGTAACTCTGTGTATAACGATGAAATGCATAAATAAATCTGCATCACACTTAGATATATTTATTTCGGCTTATGTAACATAGTGTGGTTACAAACAATACGCTAATTATGCACACGAACAAGACGCTAAATATCGATTGGGTTAAGAGAACTAAGACAATCTACCCAATAAACAGGATACAACAAAAAAGAGCAAGCCGTCATTTCGTACCGTAAGACGCCACTGGAACAAACGTTTAGACCTAAATAAATTTAGTGCGATAATCTTACTGATCTAAATATCATCATACGATTACATTTTAAACAAAACGGTTTTTATTGAATATGTATCGAGAATGTTTTTCGTATGAATGTCCCCATGCACATACCATATCAATTAATCAAATCCCAAATCTAAATGGCAAATGGCACATGTGTATGTCATACAAATTATTATTATTATGATAGTTGAACGTTGTTGATAATAAAGTACGTTTAAGAAACCTTACTCAGCAATGTTTACCTAAAAATCGTGTGTGAAACTATCAAACACTAGTTAGAGGTTGGTTATCTCCGGTCCCGTACTTTACACATAATTCAACTTTCATTTTCACATTGATTTTGTACTTATTTAAGAGAACGGCTTTGCTTTGTTTTCTCTTGTGTCTTTATCTTTTGTTTGCTGCTTAGACGTTTTATATCGGTATTGGTTAGAAAAATTGCAATTTAACAGACAAATAATTGAAGAAACGTATATTGCATGATATGGCAAATTGAAAATAAACACATCCGTGAAGACGAGGAACGTTATGGGAATTAGATCTAAACTAATTTTCGACGGCTGCGTTCGCCAAGTGACACATTGGGGTTCAGTAATATAATAAGCGTTTCTTCCTATTCCACCGTCAGTGCAACTTGATCTAAAATGTGTCAGATAACGGATATGTTGGCTCCTGGTTTACATCATCTCATAAATAACAAAGGCAAATCTGACAAGGTGCACACCATTGGATGTATAAGCAGGCCTGAAGATACTATAACAAATCTTTTCAATTAAGCAAAGTAATCGTTTTTTAAGGCAAAATCCATAATACAAATTTACAATTCTATATAATTGTTATGTACTTCAAACATGATGTCAAAATAGTTTCGCATTGTTTTGTTTTCAAAGCACTTACATATGTAAATACGATACTACTAATTAATCGCGGTTGTCGGTTTTCCCTTATGTCATGTGCTGCTTAAATCAATTGCAAAATGCGTCAAATTCCAAAGTGAAACAGTCACAATCCATTAATTCTAATACACACATTTATAGGAGCGTGCAAATCAATGGTCTAAATGCTAGATTATTGATCAAATGTGATGATGATGATGATGGTGACGACGACGACGACGACGACGACGACGACGACGACGACGACGAAGATGCTTGTTTCTTATCTCTGATTGCATCCCATTATTGTGCTATTGTTCATATGCTTTAAGTATGTCTTTGCAATCTTGAAATGAAATAAAATGTGTTGGAAAAAAAACTATGTCAGACAAGTTGGCGCCTACCTCGAACAATTGTTAAATATCGACCAACGTTCAGAAAGAACATGTTGCAGAGCTTAATAGTACACGACAGAAACATGCATCTCGTGATTGGAAAATCTATATTATTGAATCTATAACAATTAATCAAATTCGTAACTCTGGTGATTTTTGGCAAATAGGTTTGCACGGTTGTGTTAGTTCTGTATGCAACTGATTGGATACATTATATATACTTGACGTAATAATTTATCTAATAGTATGATATGTTATGATGGACGATCATATCACCATTTCTCCATTCAGTTCAAAGAAACATAATTGAATAAAATCACCAGACAAATATTTCCTATATTATACGATTTACTATTATCCCGGCTTTGAAAATGATTCTAACCACAGTTGCTACATATATGTGGTCAATAACACAGAATATAACAAATAATTTAATAACGCACATAACAGCGGATCGTTTTACACCATCGAAATTAATGTCAACTGTAATTTCATGTACTTTCCAAATTTCGCTTGTCCAAGAATGTTAACTCATGAAGGAAACAGAAATGGAAAAAACAGATTTCAGTCAGAATATTATTTGCATTCATGGACTACATCTTTTTTTCCGAAAAAAACAATTGTTATAGTATATTGTTACATTTCGACGATTCACGCACAATTCTAGATAATGAATGTATACATATTCAAGATGACGTGGCACCATTAAACGTTCTGTGATGCTTTATTAGCTGCAACACATTGTAGCACTTTTGTTGAGACAGTACTGTGTCAACAAATAAGTCCCGTTAATAAATCATTGTTTTGTTTAATCGAAGCGTTTCCGAACGAGTGTTGGATTTTCTTTGACACTGACTTACATCATACGCACTGAATGCGGTTTGATTATGATGTGTAAAATACTTGTATACTTTTAACTTAACAACATAATCGTTAAACATGTCATTTAAATATAATACTTATGTGCATAAAATACTTGCAAATGTATTCGGCAAGTGGTCATTATACTTTTGTTTTATCACTTCGATGCGTAGTATGTTCTTCCTGTAAAAAATAGTTCCGGTTTTTGTGTTTCTCAGGATCATGTAGTGATCGTTGTTGATTGTTTTATATTCTGCTGAGAGCTTGGTATGGATTTACCAGACACATTTCGACCGAAAAGTTATAGGTGTGTCTAAATATTCTGATATCTGAATGAGAGCGTCTTCATGACTTTATTGTTTACGGAAATCAATCGCCATCAATTGCCAAGAGTTATTTACTTCGGAAACCCTACCGGTTTTTATTGGATCCTGGGCAATTAATCACAGACAATCTTCGTGAATAGCATTCAACTCCGGCCAAACTGGAGATCTTGACACAGCGATGATTGTTATTGCTAAGCTATTTTACATTTAATTTGCTTCTATATTAACTGGTGTATTATGTTCCTATTACCGTGGAATGTATGATACGTTATTGCATCAATCCACTTTAAAAACATATATCATTTTTTAACGGAATGAATCATTACTAGTTGTTTGCCTTTATTTGAAATTGAAATAGAATGTACATAACATAACGGACATATGTTTCTATTCTACGATGATCGTTGTTTCTTGAAGATGCATTGTGTCTAGATGACAGTGTTCAGACGTTGTAGATGGTATTCTAGATTAGTTATTTTATGCAAATAATTAAGAAGTCTATTAAAATTGCTTGATTTTCATCATTTATATGGGTGATCATCATATCATTCTCGAAAAGGAATGACGGTATTATTTAGCAACTTAACACAAAGTTAGAACAAATAATTCATAAAGACAAATCGATATATATTTATTATATATTATCCTTTATAATAGGTTAGTGACCGCAGATCATAACAACGCAAACATATCGCAATTCGTTATAGCAAACATCATTTTACATAACTAATGTTATAACTTGGTTATACTATTAATAACATACTTATGCAATATAAAATATACTAACCATACTAATTCCATTACAATAGGACCTCAAGGATCCTTAAACGTTCATATAATAAACGGTAGCTAATTGGTGTAATACTTTATGGAACACTAAATATATAATACATCAACAAAAATAAAATTTAAACGTAGTCTTTTCCCTAATGTTTGATTTACTTTGAAATGCATTAAGTTAAATTTTATTTATACTCATATGTGCTGTGAATTTAGTGCGATGTTCGACAACACACACCCAATAAAACCAGAACACAAATGACACCAGTTTTTATTCAGTTGTATTGGTTTTTTTGTGTCATTTTATCGTGCGACGAATCTTTGCGAAATTGGTAATTTTCCGTACACAAAGGACATCCCGCTGATAATATGATTACTCTCCTCGTGTTGTAAACGGATTATTGCATTAACGTCGGAAAACATCATTGACCATCAACACAAAAGTACGTTTTTTCCTGAATATTAATTCCATTACAACTCTTTGTTAACCAACGATTGTATCAAATACGATTTACATGTTTAGTCTGGGTCAATGTCTGGGGTAACTCAGTGACACACATGTTGTCAGTAGTTCAATGAACTTTTTTTCTGTTTAAACATACGATCTCCTTTTGAACATCATCTGAAAAACATGATACCATTGGATAATTTGAAACCATACCATAATACAGAACTTGGCTTTTCTTGTGCTTAATAATGTTTTGTCATTTTGTATTGTGAAGTGTTTTTGCGCAAGAAATCACTTACCGTAAACAGAAGGACATAACGTTGATAATTAGATTACCCTCCTCGGGGTGTACACGGATTTTTATATTTACGCCGGAATACATCATTGACCATCAACAAATAACCACGTTGTTCTGAAGATAATTCACTTACAACTCTGTGTTTACCCACTACTGTATCAAATACGATTTACATATTTAGTCTAGGTCATTGTCTAGGCTAACTAGGTCACACACATGATTTCAGTAGTTTAATGAACTTTTCATCTGTTAACACAAAAGTTCTCCATGTGTACATCATCTTAATAACACAACAACATTGAACAATACCAGAATAAAACAATTGACTTTTATTTNTATTCTGTTGGATGTTGTAATATGTTCTACACATGTTACTAGTTTCCCTCACCAATTTCGTTCAATATTCACAGTTAATTAAATTCATCAATGTTGTAAAACATAAACAGTGTACCATACTGTATTTAGAGTTTTGGTTTTGTCAGGATTGACAAAAGGTACATACATTCAGTCACCTAGCTCTTCATCAACGCTAACAAGTCGATGTTTAATGCAAGCAATACATAAAGATCGTTTGTATTTGCAATCATAATGCCTATTTTGCCTTCAATGGCGAATATTGTTTGAACAACGATCGAGATAACGGCCGACACAAAAACACAGTTCTCAAATTTTAATTCACGTTCATACGAAACTTAGTCAACAACGCAGTATATATACATATGTATATAAGTATGATCATTATAAAGAAGCAGAAACTAGCAAACGTTTGGTTCACATGGGCCTGTCGCAATCCAACCAATGATGTGTTTGTGCTTATCATAAATTATGGTAGGAATTGGATATCTATCTAAGGTCCACAGAGACAATAATCATCATGCAATACTTCAAGACAATTTATCAAAGCGACAACGATAATACATATTGCAATATTTAATTTCGATTATTAATAAGCATTCAAGAAAATGAATGAGTTCAGTTAAAGCAATTGTACTGAAATATTTACTTGGACAGAATTAGTGAGAAAGTGTTTGGTTTTTAACTGTAAACTGTACTGAATTCAGTCTCCTCACTTTATCGACGGGGTTATGTCTATGACATACTTCAGAAAGATGTCATTTACGTGCCAAGGCTTGTCATGACTGCGATGACCTTTAATACATCAAACTGGCATATACTCTGTATGTTTACTCTATCAGACTCTGGATTTTCTGATGGGATACGTGTACGATGTTTGTGATTTTACAAATGTAATACTATTTGAAAAACAGTAGTTGTAATAGATCGAACTCGCTTGTCAGTTATGATGTATTTCGTTGCAAAACATACATGTTTGGCTAATTATATTGCGTTGTGTTTACAAACAGTATATACGGTTCTCTACCGGATAATATGTTTTCTATTAATAACACAAATGATCGATAAAGACGTTAAATTTTGAACAAGAGTTCCAAATAGTTATAACATAGTTTAAGATTGTACGTGCTTTAACTTTTATACAAAATCTAAGCATTAAACTTATACTGCCCTACGTGAATGTAAGATCTAATCCAATGTTTATGACACCGAATTGTGAAGTGAAGAAATTAAGAATACAAAATTTTGATAAACACTATTTTATATTAACACACTTGCTTTATTAAAAAAATATTTAGGGACGATTTGTTGATGTACAACTGCAATCGAAGTAAATATTTCAGTGTTGTAACTATATTGAATATAGGAATAATACAAATCCAGAACCATTATCAAGAAAAATATAATCTTATTAACGCCCGCTAGTCGTTTATGTAAGGCATGTGACCATTTTCCTGTATAATACAGGACAAACCATACAACACGACATTTAAGCTTAAGATACAAATAATTAAAACTTTGCAACATGGAACGGTCAATGGAGACATTGGGAGGTTAAGAATATCATAACAACTTAAAGGGACATTTTCACGGATTTTGGCATGTATTTAAGTTTGTCATTAAATGCTTTAAATTTGATAATGTAAACATTGTAACTAGATAGATCCAGTAAAACACAATAAACTTAAGAACGAAAACAAAAGTAATCCCCAACTTGGCTCGAACCACTGAACATTTTAGTAAACGTCTAGCACTTTAAACACCATCCGTGCTCGGACAGTTAGAGGTGTATTAGATACATTAAATAAGTTATCATCGTAATGTCACGAAACATAACGATAAGATTAGAACTCTCCAAATTATTAAATCGTTTCGCGTTTGTTACACTTAATAATTTTTATGTTCTTTATTGTAAAGGATGCATATAATGGATATTTGAGAGCATAGTTAATGTTCAGTATTACTGTTTCCTCGCAAATAGCATAACTACAACAAACATTTGCAAATCTGAAACTTTTTTTTCTCAATTTTGTCAATTTACTAAATCATATAAAGGTCCTTACTTACGAAGCCCAACATGAAAAATTGCTCTTCATAACAAACAATACGGATTGAACAAATTCCCTTTATTTTGTGATTTGAAGCAATGCGCGGTTTTTGCGTAGGAAACAGTAAAGTAAGATGCTTGTGACATTGTCAACACATACTGAATCCATCCCAATCAGCTCTGTACAATCTTTGTTTGAGCAGCGTACACAGTTTCCATCTAGTTGTTTTTATTCAACGATACTAATTGATGTTTATATAAAGTCTGTTCTATTTAGTCGATGATTTATATTTCAATTAAATATAAAGTTTGTTGTTGTTAAACATATTCATGTCAGTTCTTGAACATCGAACGCAATATTTAATGTAACAGCGGACGCGCCCATTTGGTTTCGCTTTCAAAATTATTCGAATGTGTTAGATAATTTGCTATAAGTTGAATAACTTAGATAGAATGTTATTTCTGAATTACGAAAGTCATGAACCTGCAAAGGAACGTTTTCGCCTTCATATGTTCGCATTGTAAGACATTAATATTGTGTCCTGAATATTGTTTACGTCACTTAGCACATTATACAGTAAAACAAAGTTATAATTTGCTCGCCATGTAATCAATGCATGTTGTTTCAAAATCTAGTATTTTAAGTGTACACTTACAGACGGGCAAATTATACATTGCTGCAGCTTGTAAAAAACTATATGTTTACAATTTGATTTACGATAACAAAGCATAGTTGATGCGGATTTAGTTATTGATTTTTTTTTGCCTTTTTGTAACATGTATATGTAACAAAGTTATTGGTTCAGTATATTCAAAATAACATTTACATTAATGTTCATATCAAAAACTGATATAACGTTTCATGGATTTCAAAATGAGATTTTATGCTGAGTATGTGAGTTCTGGGCCATGCTGCTGTTAACTAAAAAGGAATATGCAATTTACATCAGGTAGTTATCGATGTTATTGAAAAAGAACCATTGTGCCCTTGATTGTAACAATTGTTAATTAAATGTAGCGTAAAAAACGGAATGTTGACATTGCAAAATATGAAGAACATTTACAACTACAAGATCTACTGGACCATAAGCAACATTTTCTCTACAAAACAATTCACCTGCATGCGACATATTTGATATCTATGAATATGTAATGCACTATGCTTTGTCCTGTCCTTGTTAATTGTCTTTGGAATCGTAGTAATCATACCATACTGATTCGTTTGAACGGTTCTCCTAACAAACACACAAACGGATTTGATCGGTATTCACTACATAGCTCTCGTGCTTGATACAGGATTAACGAGACTGACATATTAAACATGTGCTAGCTATCGCTGTTGACATTGTTTGTTTTACATTTTATACTATTTTTTTTTTGTCGCGACATTTAAACATAAAATAAAACAAAAAGAGCACACAGTACGTCTGTAGTTGGAGTATACACGATACATATTGCTATTTGTAGCATGATTTAAATAACGCTACACGTATGAACTATCAAACATAAAGTAACTGATTTAGTGAACTGTTTACTTGTTATTTTTAACGGTTGCAACCATTCATTTGTACATTATCTTAGTATTATTAAACAAAATAAGTTATATTTGTTACATTAAGGGGTGCACGAAGATTAACTTACACAATTGTATTAATGGACACTATCAAACAATTGCTAATGGTAGTTTTTTAATTCCGTTTTTAGGCAAGATTCTATGCTACAAATTTTGATTTGGTACGCAATCGCCAATGTCAATGTCTTTATCAAATTGTTTTCCTCTCCTTTAATCCGGTTCATTTATTGCACATAGCGCTCAATAAACCGAATTAATATTCACGATCTTATGAACGGTGTATTGTTCGCATTCTTCTAAGTCGATAGGTTCATTATAGGTGCCTTTCTTATTTTCGGTAATGTTATAATGACTACCAGCATTAATATATATTTCTCAAGGTCCATTTAAAAAAAGGTTTCGTTTTCATTTAAGTCCCCTCGTATCTTTGCTTTTGATTCGGATCAAGCATGTATAATATTATATTTTTGGTGTCACAATGTTTTCTAATTTTGAGCATACATTTTGAGTAAAATGTTTTGTATGGAAAATAGACGAAGCAGATGTATATATTTAGAACTTATTGCAATTGATTGTTCGCGTGTTTATTTTATACCGTGTAAAATATGACTGAAGAGAGAAAAATATTCAAATTTAGATCAGTTTTTATTATCTGCTTGAAATTAATCACATTCCAAAAAGAACTACGCACAATATAATATACAATCACATTTACAAAACAAAATCAATGCTTTTGAGTTCCTTTAGCGTTTTGAGATAACACGATACTCATAGCAATACAAAGTGTTATGTTAAGGGACATCCAATGCCCAGCGATATATATTTAGGATCAACTTCGAATAGTAATAAGAGCTAAATTTCTTTATATTAATTTGACGCTACATGATAACATGATACACATGGGCGAAGGATGTATGTGAACATCAAACTTTAACTTTGCTAACATAGACAAAACAACCAAATAGTAGGTAGTTGTTTATCGAGGTATTGTTCAATTTCAGCACCCCAACCGTGAGATTTTGACATAGCAAGCAATGGAAATTATACATGTTGTTTCGCGAACCACATAAGTAACGTAATAGAAACGTTTTTGTTTCGCTAATAGAGAGAAGAAAATGGCCTTGATCATACCTATTACAGTTATTCATGTCTCCGTTACATATTAATTTGAATAGATAAAGTATGTGCAGATAGCTTTAATAGAATATAATATAATAGTGTTTAATTTTTGTTTAATTGTTTGATCGGTGTAGCATGTTGTGCCTGCATACGCCAATTCTCTGGATGTGGCATCTATATATAATCTAAGAGTACGTTCAAGTATTTGAGGCACACGAAATTGGTGCCAAGCGAGGTTTACTTAGAAGCCACCATCAAACCTTTCAGTTATAAGAAACTATAACGTTATTAATCGTGGTATCAATTACTTCATCCACTCCAACTTGAGCTCTTGAAATAGCGAGCATTATAACAAATAATCCTATTATGAAAGCAGTTTCATGTTCTACAACAGTCAGTGTATTATTGCTTGAAGAGATAAGAAGATAAGCGCAAGAGCTATCATGACCTTCAACTGTCAAATAACCAACGAGGTAATTGTTTTTAAACAGACCATTTCCGAACTAAGGGAGCGTTGCAACGTGTACATTTTGTGAGCATATAGTGTTATACTTTTTTATTTCAGTGTTCATTAACAATTCACAACTTATTTCATTATTCAGTTGTTGAATAGACATGCAAATAGCCTATTCGATACATGGAGAGCTTTTGCAAGCAGAATTAAAGTGTAATCGTCTTATGTAACTCTGTTTATGACACGCTAAAAGTTAAAGTGCTCATAATTATCATCAGTTTTAGTGTTTTGTTAAAAAAGTAATATTAACATTTAACGTGAATTAATATGTAAATAATTTCCAAAGGTATGACAATGTTATCTCCGGACATTAATTCACTGTTGTAGGTTTGCGTTCCCAAAAACTTGAAATTTGGCATCATATTGGGCATTCTGCCGCTGCATCAGAAGAAATATTAGTCAGATGCTTACAATTAAGTCAATTCTCGACAGCAAAATGACTATAACATAACATAACGATGACGAAAACGCGCGTGCAGGATGATGATGGGATATATCTAATTGTCTTTATTCTACTGTGGTAGTATCATTTTAAGGACACTATCAGTTTGTCACATTATCGTTATCGTTCTGTCGAGTAGCGACTTTAAAGATAATCTATGCATTGGCAAATACGGTTTAATAGCTCCAAACACAATTCCGTTGTATGTATTTTCCTAATGTGTTTGAATGTCGATAAGCCCATCAATTATTGTAGCAACCGTATTATTTGCTCAACACGCCGTTACATTGTTTGCAAACGTCGTAGTTCATTAGAAAGATTCGAGACAGGAAAATTATATGTTGCAGATGCTTGAAAAAGCGCTCGTGACTGTTGGAAGTATTTCATTTGCCTAACATAACATAATTTTACATGGACGTTATTTATATAGAATTTTTTTTTAACGAAAACAGACCATATTCATCTCTGAAACGCATAAGTTATTCTATTGGTCTTTGTGTTGTTGTCAGTATAGCTAGAAAATAACACTATATTGGTTGAGTTGCAAGAAATTGCTATATTATTACTTATAATTTTGTAATTTTACGACGCGTAGGTATATATGCACTAATATACTCATTTTTATAAATTTGTAGACCACTATTGTCGCTTACTATTAATTATATTCAATAGCACACAACTAAATATAACATTGTTGTTATTTTCGACTTTATTGCATTCACGAATAACCAACATTAATTTCTATAAGTAAACAAGTAGATGCAAAAGTAAGTTACTCATAGATATGTTTGTTCTGAATTGGTTGGTCAATTAAACCAGTGTTTTCATTTTAAGAATATAAAATGCAGAAGCACACTTTGCAAATACACATGTTATTAGTGCCAAACCTCCAATTAAAAAGCATCAAACAGATCAGTATACATTACATTAACAATCATGCACGTCCCAAAACTTGTCCGGATTCTAACTTAACAATGCATTGAAAGATTTCGAAAACAATGTGCAAAACATGTTAATCTAAATGAGACGGCATGTCGAGCAAGGCTACCTGCAAGGTCGAATTAATAAATCAAGGATAATTGAAAAAAACACTGCGATCATTGTCTAAGCACATTTTGACCGCTCTCTTATTACCATATCTGTTGACGCAATTGGAAAGACTTCTGCCAAATGTTTACATGTACAATAAGGTGTATCGCGTGCAAGAAAAATATCACTATTCTGTAAAAAAATAAAGGGCCGTATTTAAATATCAAGTGTCCTAATACAGTAGATTATTGTCCAAATAAGATGTGTTCGCTTCACTACATCACCAGTTATTGACATATTGTAAACACAATTATAAATACATTTTGAACACATATATGAACATTAAATCTTATTATGTCATAAAGTGCCTTGATGTATTTTACATTGAAGCATTTCTAACTAACGAATTATCTCTCGTGGTGTTCAGAATACAGCACTGATTGTTCAGGACTTACAAATATATATATATAGCTTTAGTTCGGATTACTGCATTCCCGTGTGCGTCTGTCAGATTGTAGACGTTCAATCAAAACATCGGTTGATATTCAAATTGTTAATGCGCTGTGATCAAGAAAAGCTCTCAACCGAGCCCCAAGCGTCGTATCATAACGTACGAGCAGGTCTCAAATTGTTTCTAAGCCTTAATGCTCAGAGAAAAACACGAGACAAAAGTTCACAAAGCGAGAATCTAGTATGATCGGTATTCGGAAAATTTTATACTGTTTTTTCGAATTATTACGACAAGCGTTTAGACACACACAGTTAGGGTAGCTCCTTTCAAATGACATTTTATTTTCATTCAAGTATCCCGATTTGTTTGTCTGAAGTTAAACAGTATTACTTGTTCTCAGAATAGGCAATACACATTATTTACCATTGCAGTAACTCACATTTTTTCCAAGTTATGCTACTCATTCGGATAGTATGAAATATGGATAGGTGACTCAGTGTATTTGTATCCTCTAATGACATTTATATGGGATGCATAATTTTAAATAAAGTTTTTCAAACTATAAAATAATGTGTAGAATGGCATAGATATTATATGATTTTTTCAAGGATGATACTGTTTATTGTTTATGTAGGCTTGCTTTGCTTTGCACTTTAGTCCTATGCAAATGCAAATGCGATGTTTAAAAGGTTAACATCCTTGTCAAAATACAAGGCACTTTGATGGAAAGCATACATACATTTTTTTTTTTTTGTTAATTTAATAGTGAGGAAAGAACGTTTTGTCCCAGAGAAGGCAATAGGCATATGAATCAAATCAAACATATGTACTATCTGCAAAACTCAAACTCTAATGTAATCTAATCGTTATTGTTGCTAGACCGTGAAATCAAATAAACATGCTCGTATACAGACGCGTATCGAGTAATTTTTGGAAATTTGTTGACATACTTGTCCACGGTGAATATGTGATTCGCAGTAACATGAAGCAACACTTCATCCAGCAAAAGAGGTGAGTTGTCGAAGGAAATTGTTGATTTTTAATCGTTTTCTTTCAAATAGTACATATTTTTGTCCACGAACAGTTTCAGAACCGTCATAGTTCCGACTGATGAACCTTTCTTGCAAGAATATTAAACATTATTTTTTTTTCGCAGTAAGAAATTTTTATATTTCGATTTTGACTCTGCTGATGCTTTCATTTAACTTTAAGTGTTTTTACATTATGTTCAGTAGCATGTGAACCAGTTAAATAGCTCTTTGAAATTTGTGTTTATGTTTTGGGGGCTTGCAACCAGTAAAGCATAACAGATATGATGCGACATTAAGACCACAACAATGACACAACACAGATCACCAGATTGGATCAACACATCGTAACGGCCAATACAAGCAAACGATATGAATGTGTTTGCTAAAAAAAAAAATATTCGACGTTGCCAATGTGATTTTGAAATTCTGAATTAGGAGCGAATTTAAGCGTTTGTTGGTATAACAGGTTATGGTTTCCCTTTTTATGAAGTTATTTAATAAGTAAATGACGTAATTTGTTATTTGATTTCGAGTTGTTGATAAAACTGAATGGTTTTCCTCTTATGACAAGGACTTATCAAATGATAAATGACACTTGTATATAACTGTGACATTCTCTTAACACCGATTAAATCTCTATATTGTCATTAGAACGAAACGTCCAAACGCACGTTTTTCCACGAATTAACCATTAAATATACTTTCCGTATCGAAAATATTTTATCTTATATTTTCGTTAATCCACGACAATTTTAATCTCATTCAATAATACAATAAACCATGCCACAATACTGTCATCCTAAGATCACGATACCCTTGAATTGTGTACAACAATACGTCAAATATGCCTTACAAATTAACTCGCTAAATTAATTACAAATAGTGCAATGACATACAAGAAATAAGATAGGTCTAGTGTCGGTCAACATCCATTATTAGTAATTCCTTTCAAGGATAAATGGATAAATCTCGTAAGCTTATATAATCACGGAGTCCAATTACCTAGAGTGATATCTGCTATATAAATGCCGACAATTGCTAAAGATGATTAATTTCAAAGCGTATTAGCCGTCAGCGACTAATTGAAAGTACGACATAATTACACGACGATGATAAACGCTGTTCGATTCCTATCGCATTCTCTTTGCCTTCCGATGTATTGTTGTAGTATTCCGTATAGTTTTATTGCCTTGCACAATAATGATACATTTATATAATTGTTGTTTACCTTTAATATTTACTTTTATTGTTGTAGTATTCCGTATAGTTTTATTGCCTTGCACAATAATGATACATTTATCTAATTGTTGTTTACCTTTAATATTTACTTTTCAGGTTCTTTTTATGTTCATGATTATCTCACTTATTTGTAAAAAAAACAAATATGCTTATATGTCTCTCAATACACGCATTAACATTTCTAAGGCAACAATAGTTTTTATTGTAACTGCTAAGTTGTTGATAAAGGCAATTTGAATGTAAATGAAACAAACATTAAATTATTCGACAAGCTGTACGAAGAAAATGCATTCCAAAACACAATTTTGGTGTAAAAAAAAAAAAAAGTCACTGAATAAATTTGAAAAGTGAAATACAAGTAAACTTTAAACAATAAGCCCATGGTCTTTTTAAGCTCCTTACTGGTACTTATATGTGCCTTTGTTTCATCAACAACACTTGTATATCAAATTAAGTTTAAAGACCCATAACATATGCCATAATTTATCCTTTCATGTAGTTTTCATATCCCGAATTGAGTACGCTATATTCATGAATGTGACATGTGTTTACTCCAGGTAAAAAATTATGCCTTAAGAACCAGATTCCTTTTGGCGATTTACTTCTTGTGCCTAAAAATCAATTTGCAGGAAACCACAATATCCACATTATCCGATTATTGACGAGAAAGCGAGAAACAGACAAAAACATAAGATAACGTTTAATTGATTACTCAATTCGCGTGTGCGTCTATTCCACTACAATAATTTATTAACGAGTGTGTTGTGTAACATTACCAACTACATGGACAAAAAAAAATCAAGGTAAATAGGACAACGTGCACTTGTATACGCAAAATAGTTTTATACTTGTTGACTTTGCAGTTAGTATTCACTTTATATTACACTTAAGGAAACTAGGCTATATTTACTTGTAGCATCTGGAAGTTAAATTGTGTAAAACAGACTTTTATACTTCGTGAACATGTCTATCAAAACCTTCCGATAGTTCCGAAAACAAGTATGTACTTTGATCACGTCTGCAATTTCCAGAGTAAGAACAACAAGTGCCGAACCGTTAATTAACGGTCAGTGGAATTTGAAATGCAGTATCCATTCATGTCTAATCCGCCGATCAATGTATTGAAATAAGTTTTATTGCTTTTAAGATTGTACCATTAATTTAGTCATATCATGGCGGTCAGTGTTTCAATTAAAACTATCACATAGTATTGTTCCACCACAAATTTGCTTACAACATTACATTTGACTCTTCAATGGACTTGAGTCTGTGACACCATGGTAAGTTGCATACAACTCTTAAACCACCTTCAACATTTCGTGGTTGAAAATAAACATCAAAATATGTTTTATTAAAAAGGTTGGTAATTGTACTTAAAAAGCATTAAACACTACATATTAAAATATGTGTATATAAAAAACACTTTGGTAATTGTTCTTTAAAAGCATTTAATAATAAATAATAAAATATAATTATGTTAAAAAAGATGTATAACTAATTTAGCACTAAATCACGCAACCCATATGCAATCTTATACATTAAGTCGATTGTCCAAAGCAATTTTATTCTGCATTGTGTCAATTTGTTTTGTTTTATGCGTCTGAAAGATCTGTTCAACATCGCAGTTGTGAATCAAACACTGAACTATGTAATAACATGAAATATATTTGCCCAGACCAATTTATTTTAAAGCAATTTGTTTCCCGAAAGTATTATTTCTTTATCCATATTTTATGTACTTTTACTAATTTATTGTTGTATTTGAAATGAATTATCATCATCAATAATGATGCCCTTCGCGCCCATGTGAAATGAAGTTCTAGATTAGTATNAAGTCATCAAAACAGTTCAATATGAAAATTAAATAAGGCAATTGTACTAACCAGTCATACTGAAATTAAAAATGTTAAACAATGACCGTTTAAATACGGCGATGAATGTTTATTTATTTCTTATTACTCGGACATTTGAAGTGCGGATGAAAATGATCAAGTATTTAAAATACCATAATCTTAATTGCGATCATTGAAGATAATAAAGGACATTCGTTTATCTTTGCTATTTGAGCGTAAGTAAGTAATATATATTAAACTATGTAGTATATAATGCAGATTTGCTTTATTTCGCCACTTTGAGGTGCACTAATTGAAAGTAAATGTTATAATCTAATTGTGTTACGTTCGTATGATAAACATCATAGTTTGGGGCACATTAAGACAGTGCGCCACAATTAGAACTTGGTCCATAGTAAATGTTCTCTCTTCAGCGAACTCTTTGGAGCCTCGTTGTGTGACAACTGGGCTTAATGCATGTGCGTACAATGTTGTCCCAGATTAGCCTGTATAGTCCGCACAGGTTAAAAAGGGACGAAACTTTCCGCCTAAACTTGATTGTCGCTAAGAAGAGAATGAAAACTACCATACGAGCGGAAATCGTCGTCCGGGAAGACACTTTACGCACATGCATTAAGCCCAGTTTTCCCAGGACGATGACTCTCTAGATCCGTTAGGCTTTTGTAGTTGTAAAATGCTATTATCTATATAAAAAAATCGATTTATAACAGATATCGATTTTGATAGTGTTTCAATCAATACGAAAACGTGAACATTACATTGTAATTAGATGTTCACGTGGTTTGTAATGGCGTTAGGGATTCGATAAGATTTGTGCGCAGAACCGGTCTTATCTCGGCCAAGTATTTGTCTCTGCAGCTAACGAACGTACGATATTGGAGTTGGCATGTGATCACGTGAGAACACAAATAACCTTCTCGTTCTTTTGGTCGTAGGTTCGATCACTTTCCCTGCCACATGTTCTTAAATCGCACGCAAGAATAATGCAAAACCTATTTATTTTAGTTCGGTTGTATCGAAACCCTAAGGCTTTATGTCTGTAAAGAACCAGTATTTGGTGTCTTTGGAGGAAATCTTGAGTACGCTCGCACTGCGAGAATCAAATCAGGAACCTCCTGTTGGCTAGACGCTCACCATATCCATCAATACACCGCGAATTAAATAGTGTGGTTCGTGGTTGCATTCGCGTCAATTTAACATCGCAGAAATATTAAGTTTAAATAATAAATGCATGCTTATGAAAGACACTACACTAAGTCTGCAATCGCATCCTATCGGAGCGGCGCGCATTGATCTGTAGTGTTCGTTTTGAACCGTATCTGTATACATGTTTACTAAGACATCTAAACACGGGTATCCGATCGTCCCAGAACTTATGTAATCGTATATGAAAAGGAGACTAGTCCGTCAGCGTTCGTTACGCCTGCTACTGACAAATCGATATTCAACTGAGCGACGATGATGCTTTAGCAGCTCGTCTAAGTTATCATTCCATGAAAGAAAATCACAATGGCGACCTACCTAAAACACCGATAGAGTCCGATTGAGTTAGCTTAATGTTCTCAATCGGCATACCTCGCTGATTATCGTTTAAATATGGGAAACAACAACAACAATTGGCAAATGCGGAAGAAAATGTTTAAATTATTAGGAAGCTCGATAATACCGGTGGAGTACGATGTTTATTGTGACGTTCGCAGAGATTTTCAATACTGTGGTGCAAATGACGTTCTTGAGAAAAACGTGATTTCAAAATGTCAAATAGATTCACTACTTAAAATACGTGATTATAAGACAACACATACACAAGCAATAATTTTACAAAAGACATTTAATTACTATGACTGCGATATCGACAAAGGCCCGCAAAACATTTTGCGGTTGTCGGTTTTGCAAAATGGCGCAGTTGACATGTGAGAAGTTGCTTAGCGAAATAATTGGCTTTGTGTTAATAATACGTTCAACACATGGTTGATAAATGGAAGTATACATCAAAATAAAGGTGAGTGCTGATTTGACGGTAGTTTTAACGTCTTTGTTTTGTCTTAATTTTGTTAGAAAACTTAGCATTATAAATAACCCGGAAGTGAAATTTTGACATTTTAAGGTCAAATGTATTTGTTTTCAAATCCATATCAGCAGCGTGAAACAGGTAGTTAATTTATAAAAAGTGAAAAATATGTCACAAAAAATCAATGCACCACAATTCCTTATGAAAGTATTCAATACAATAATTTAAATATGTAATTCATTAGGTTGAATCCCTTCGCTTCAGTGATAGTCTAAAACCTGTTTTACAATTCCAGTTATCAAATTAAAGCCATACTTGTCCATATAAACGGACTCTCAGAGGTTTGGTAATTTTTGCTATGGCGGCTCTGGGAGTCCATATGCACCCCTTCATAAACATGGGTGCAGTTCAGCGCAGCGAATCCGTGCGCTTCACTAAACAGACGTCGTTTGAGACAAATTGAGGAAAATAATGAATAAACTTCATAAACATAAACTTTACCTGAATGGCAACCTACGGATGTTATCCCTTGCAGGAACCCTAAAAAAACACGACGAAGTTTCAACACACTTTCCTCGCTGACATTTTTATGTTTAAATTTGAAACAGTGTATTCTGTATCGTAAACCTCGACATCGTTATCGACTTAGGCTATATCGCATAATCCGACGTGCACAATATTGGTGTACTGCGATCTAACCGATATTGGGTCAGTTTTCCAATATGGCGGATACAGTGTACGAAAGATGAACAAAGTCAATAAAAAGCAATTATTTCTTGCTTTAATGGTACCATTTGGATGAGTTTGTGGTTTAGACAGGAAACTGTGATAAGTTCTTGCAGTTTCAGTGTTCCTTAACCCCTGCATTGTTGATTAAATTTTGCACCCATGGACAGGAGACGGTGCATTGCAACTCTCAGCAACCCTTTGGGTTGTAAAGCTGAGAGTTGAATTAGTGCAACTTAAGCCATACATGAATATTCAGATGGTAATGAAAATGATGAAAAAATGTGATGTAGGCGATGAGTCGGATTATTCTGGTCCCGGGATTCTGGTCATAATTAAGTTTCAGCAGATTTCCTTTAACATGTTAACACTTCTTCTTTGAAAAACATGTGGCAGTAAACATCTGTACTTAATTCCTTGCAGCGAACAGTTTAACTACAAAAGTACCAATGTGTCAGACCAGGGCCTTGATTTTGAAATCTAGGACATGTATGGTCAGATGATGTCATTAAAGATTATACATTTTTTTCAAACAAATACAAATGTAAACATGTATCTGTAACTTATCTAGATGTTATAAATAGTAAAATGCACTAAGTCAGAAGGCATTTGACTTTTCTGCTGGTGCGTTGGCACACCAGGTGGCTCGGTTGCCATGGTTTGATGAACTGATTGGATTTTGTAGTAGCATTATATACAGTACATCAAATTGTATTATTTCAAATATGTTTCCATGTTGTATAAGTATATTGATAATATTTACAAAATAAATGTATATGAATGATAAACTTGACTGAAATCATTGCAATGCTACTGAAATCAATACAGTAATTTATACTGATAATTAGTTAATATTTGTTGCTTGATACAATCATGTTCATCAATATCAAATGAGATCATACTGTAACTTCAATGATACATTTCAGTGAATTAAATAAATCCAAAATGTAAGTTACTCCCACCTCTCTCCCGCAGCCCGCATACCGAAAGGTCCTGCTGTGTACCTATCCAGATCCAGATCCAGATCCAAAAATACTATATATAACTATGTAACATGTTGTTTATAGGGGATGATTTCATGTTGTTTATAGGGGATGATTTTCCCTCTGTTGTATCAATGTATTGTTTTACTTCTTTCATCAGTGTGTTTAAAGATAAATACACATAGCTCCAGGATCAGAGCTTCAGGCAATGAATATTTCACCCTCTGATCTTTTTTCTAATGGATATTTTAGCTAGTTCCTACATTCAATACAGTCAAATATAAGTTAAGTAGTATTTGTAATCATTGGTAGATTAAATTTGTACATTAAATGTTATTTAATTGTTAAAACGATATAGTACAAATGTTCATGCTAGATGAATTAAGAGCCTTAGTCAAGAGGTATTTAATCATGTTAAAATGGTACAATTTTCTGAAATGTATACCCATTTTCTCATGAGCACTGCTCAGATATAAAATGTATACCATTTAACCACTTTTATATGGAGCCCTAACCAGATCTCAATTGTATATCCCTTTTTTCTGGCACCCTGGTCATCTCATGTTGATCACCTAACAAACACCAATCAAAATGGCAAATTATATACAGAACAGTTCATTATATGCCATGGTTGAATGAAATACTTCAAAAAAACATTGACATTCTTTTTACAAGGAAATTTCACTTTCACAGTCATGGAAAAAGAGCCTGCACAACAAAGATCAAAAATACTTTTTAATTGTGGATCACCCCATATCTTGATACTCTATGTGCATAAATATCTAAAGTCTTCATGAAATCAGGACAAAAAAAATGTATTTTAAGCCCTTAATTGACCCGGCTATAGTTATCAGATTATTATAAGCTCAATCAGTATATTTATATCATTATTTATGCTTTGTGTATTGTAAACATGTATACAATCATGCAGTTACATGATAGCAATAAATAATAACAAAGCCACCCATATTATATAGGTCATTGACAAAGCCTATGGAAAAAAATGTTAAAACATTGAGTGTAATCCCCCTCTCGTGCCAGCAAAAACAACACGTTGACAGGTTGTCATTTTTGACAGTTCTACTTTCACTTTCATTTTGTGATATTCATTTTCATCAAACTATTAACAATTATGTGGCTGAGAAAAATATCGGCATTGCTTATTTAATGTATTTTTCTGTACATTTCTTCAATAAACTTACACCAATACACGTTTTTCTTCGTTAATTCAAACATTCCTGTAAGGCTACCGCTTTGTTTACATATTTCGCTTACATTTTGACGCGCGTAGGTAGGACCGCAATACCGCTTCCGAAATGTGTATTCATACTATTTCCTTCGAGGTACTTATCCGATGTTTGACGGAAAGGACCGAGAATGTGCGATTGGGTAAATGACTTCATTTTATTAATGCGCAAACCCACGTGACTAACCCACGCTATGTCACGTGACATAATTCAGGCGGCGAAATCACACAGTGACGTCATTTTCAATAGAAAAAATAGTTCCGCGCTACGCCATCTTTGTTTGCCTGCTCGGCGGAGAAAGAAAAACTGATAATTGCACGTTAACGTAAGTGTTTCGCATTATTTGCCCTACAAATTATTAGTCTTCGTGTTTAGATCTATTCATTGTCAAACTTTGTTTCCTCAAATCGAAGATATCGATCGCGGAGTCGAGGTGAAACATGACTATCTAGAAGGGGAGCTTTTAAAAAAAATGATTTGATAATCATTTGCTGCAGCCTTTCGGGGGAAATACCGTTAATATGCCTCTTTAAGACTACGACAAAATAATGTTCACTTTATTGTTCTGAGAGCGTTTACTAAGCGAGATGTGCTAAAACTTACTTGGTTCTCTCATCTTTCCTTATACAAATACAAACGATTTGTTCGAAAAAATAGTAAGAATAATGTATGTATCCAGTTAATTTTCAAACGCTTTGAAATACGTATGTTTAATTGATGTTCAGCCTATATTATGCAAGTCTGAATTGTTGAGTCTAAAAATTGCTGACGAATTAGGGCCGTTATTTAAGAAGAGCTATTATAGTTTATATTTTGCTGTGCTCTTATACCCGATTTTTTGGTTTGATACGTGTGTTTGTTTCTGTTCGTTTTGATAAGACATTGGTGTCATTCATCTTTATGCTGCTCAAATTGTATTTTTTAATGTATAATTATTATACTTCTTCTATTTTCCAATAACTTTACTTACAGGTGATTCAAGCCAGTCTTATCAAGGTGCGTATAGCTTGCAAACGTCTTATCTCTGTCAAGTTTGGCTGTACTAGGAGCTAATCTACGAACTGTACAAAATGTACGTCAGAAATAAATACAAAATTGCTTTTAAATAAATATAGGAGAATTATAATTTATTTAAAGGATGCACAATAATATGATGTACTTGATATACAAATAATGCTACATTTGTAATGTTTGATTTCTGTATAACACGCAATACTAGTAACACAAATACAAGTAGGTGTTGTTATTTTACATAGTATAATGTTTAATATATTGCTTAACAACAAATTGTTCACTTTTAACGCTCGTCTCAGTATATTCCCAGGGTTGGGAGCGGCGAGTTGAGTCAGGGGTATCGGGCTGATTTTATTTCTGGACTTACCAGCTTTTTAAAATCCTATCAGAGCGTTGAATATCCCATCAGAGCTATCTACATCCCATTACAGCTTTCTATATACCGTCAGAATTGTCTATAAAAAACTGTATATATCCCATCATAGCTTTATATATCTCAGCAGAGCTTTCTGTATCTCATCAGAGAGCTGTCTGTATCTCATCAAAGCTTTCTATAGACCATCAGAGCTTTATATATACCATCAGAGATTTCTACATCCCATCAGATCTTTCTAAATCCCGTCAGAGCGTTCTATATTCAGTCAAAGCTTTCTAAATCCCATCGGAGCTTTCTATATACCATCAGATTTTCTATAGATCATCAGAGCTTTCTATATACTATCAGAGCTTTCAATATCCCATCAGAGCTTTCTATATCTTTTCAAAGCTTTCTAAATCCCATCGGAGCTTTTTATATACCATCATAGCTTTCTATATCAAATCAGAGATTATTTATTTAAAACTTGATCAGTCTTGGTTAACTTTTGGACCTGGCATCATTCAAAATATCAGATTTCAGCCTGTCTGGAATAATTTTCAGTCTGAAGTCTAATACATGTCCGCCACTCCTTACCCCCTTGGAATGCAGTTACGGCTATGTAAATAATAACATTATGTAAACGCAAAAACCTGTTTTCGTATCCAGAGGTATGTGGGGTGGAAGAAAGCAAGATGACGTCACCTCTAAGCGTCCGTTGTGATAATTGCATTACTGTATTATATTTTACAAGGCAACATGCCTTGTGACCCAAAAAAGAAATACGCATCCTTGCCGTTTCAAAAAGTTTGCAACGCCCGTACTTCTTGCATTGCGCTAAATTGAAACGCTTAAACAGCAGTATTTACAGAATATATTAGACTCGCTCTGTGAAAAGGGGGTATAATGCGTATCGTCCCAGATTAGCCTGTACATTCCGCACAGATTAATCAGTGACGACACTTTCCGTTTTAAGGTATTTTTCGTTAAAAGAAAGTCTTTTCTTAGTAAACATCCAGTTTAAGCGGAATGTTTCGTCCCTGATCCCTGCGCGGACTGCACATGCTAATCTGGGACAACACTTAACGCACATGCATACAACTCCCTTTTCTCAGAGCGAGGCTCATATGCATATGTTGACACGTTCTATGCTTTTCGGTCAGTAGTTCTTAGCATAATTGAATCCAAATAATAGTGAACAAGTGAGTTCAATATTCATGTTACGTATATGCTGATCTTTGAACACAGATTGCCCAATTACAACCTGCATCAGTCAGAAGAACACTGTGGTCGATCAAAATATAATGTCACAGTTCAATTTAACGTGCAGCATGACGTGATCATGTCACGACTACGTCATCGCGCTGTAATGGCTTTTGCTGTCTAGGAATCCGAAAACAGAACCTGTAATAAACACTTACCATGCTCACATGATCCGAGGAAACTAAACCTGTCTAGAGGATGAACACCAACACAACTTTCATTAACATTTACCATTAATTTTGCTTACACCATCAAATCAGAAATATAATTACGCTTCACTAAATTCACAATGCACCTTTACTTACGATGTGAACTACTCAAGCTGTGTAAGCCGTGTACGATTAGAACGTAGTACATTTTCCAATGTAATAAGGCATTTTAGTTGCTCTGAAATATCTTGTTATTTCCTTGCCAGGGTGCAACTGTTCGTTCTCCCAGTTTGGCTGTTACACCCTCTGTGACATATTGTCGTCATGTCTCCATGACGACGGTACCCGCCACCAAGGGTTGGCAATGCCATCCAATTCTAGCTGTACGGTAATGTGCACGTCAAAATGGTGCCAGGATGCCTATGCGGGGAACAAAACCGCGCATACCAGCACCAATATGATGCGCGTCGTTTGCAAAAAGAAGCTATAATGTGAAGACTTTATTATTTGTGGACCATGAACACATCTGTATCATACTTGATTCAGAGTGAGATTAGTTCACCATTTAAGAAGCAGATCACGCTTCAAGCGTTCGAATGATCATTATTTTTATGAATACATAAATGTTATATGGATTGATCGAATGCTGATTTATTGATATATATTAAGTGGTGTGTTTATTAACTTTTGATGAACACATTCTTTTAAGTTATTCTTTAAATTAAGTTGTAACTCACATTGACTGACACACATTTATTTCTTACCATAATAAGTTACCATATTGAGGTCACAAGTGCTACTAGTGCTTAATACCGTATTCATCAATCCCACCGCTTCGTTCTACAGTTGCAATTCAAATTTACAGTTCATCGACGACTATATGACACGTGATGTTTTATATGCGTGGCATGAGTGTCCATTTCAAGTTTAGCGGCATGGCAATACGTCAATGACGCTTTGGTGGGTATATTACGGCGCCTCCTTTGTACATTTTAAAAATAATACCCCGCTAGATCTAATTGGCGAACTGACTACGACCAAAACGGTCAGTTTTTAGAAATCGTCGATAGTAGTAATAAGAAAGCAAATGTTTGTTTCTTTTCTCAAATTGAAATACTGTCAACCATCGCAACGGGTTGGGTAGGTCTACCAAATCGACAATCGGCGTCGTCAAGGCGAACATACAACGTTCTTGGCGTGTCTACTTCGACTCTACTGAAACATTGGCGTGTGTACTGCGTTGCTTTGTCATCAGAGCGATCCTACAAAGATCTAACCAGGACGCAGTGAGAACGCAAGAACGCAGAAACTCAGTGTATGCTTTGAACATGACCAATGTAGTCGCCATCAGCTCGCCATCTTCGGCTATCTTGGCGTTCGGACGTCTTCGTAGAGCGTTCTCATGACGACTTCACGGTGCCCTATGCGATCTTACCTCATCTTAATACCAAACTCAGCAATCACACTGCCTTCTACAGTGGCGATTCAAATTTACATATCTAGGACGTCGCATGATGTTGAAAATGCATGGCATAAGTGTCAATTTTAAGTGTAGCGCTGTCGCAATGCGTCAAGAACGTAGTAGGGTCGTCGTAAGAATGCATGAATACGGCGTCCAAACGCCAAGAATGCCAAGGGTGGCTACCGTACGGCGACTGCTTTTGACATGTTCAAAATAATACTCCCGCCACACTGGACTTGCATTCTCACTACGACCAAACAGTCAGCTTTTGAGAATCACCAAAAGTCAAATAAAGAACGCAAATCCTTACTGTCAACCATCTTAACGGAGATCCTACTTTCTGATTTCTCTTCGTATAAGCGGCGTCCCAACCACGCCCTAAGCGTTTTCACTGAATTCATACTGCGATCCATCTAACGTCACGGCGCACACACTAACGTTATTTTCGTGTCTTCAACTACTCTACTGCGACCATTGTGTTTGCACTGCAACTGCACAACGACCATACAGCGAATTTTTTTATTTCACGAAATTTTTATTAATTTCTACTCTTCAAGTTGGTGAGACTTCAATTTATATTTATTATTTTCCATCGTTCAGCGTTGTGTTAAATTATAAAGGTCGTGGGTGGGGAAAAGTAGTCAGGGTGCCGAGGCTCAAGGTTATTGACGCTTGTGATTCTTATCAAACTGCGACTTTGGTGTTTGAACTGTATTGCTTCTGCATCTATGGCGCCATAAATTCACCTTCTTCGGCGTTCTTGACGTTTGGATGCAGACTTCAATCGTTCTCATGACGACCTTACGGTAGTCAATGCAATCCTACCTCGTCTTTGGTCGCCCTATGAACGCAATAGGAAGGCCAGTTAGAGTTATGAATGCCGAGACCGTCGATCTTACGATTTCTTAGATAGAAGGTCATAAGATCGCACCGAAGATGCCAAGCACACATCAGCAATGCGCTACAAATGCGAAGAACGTAAGAGGAACGATCTTAAGTTATACTAGAGACGCCGTCGAAACGAAAATTATTTGTTCATAGACGCCCGTAGACTCTGCGGTGACCCTACTGCTCTTATAACGACGACGTCGCCATTTTGATCGTCTTAGAGCAAAGCTTCAAGGTTGCAGTATAGTTCAAGAAGATATGCCAAGAGACGCCACGAGAATGCCGATGATCTCCGCCTGCTATCCGAGAGGTCGCAGTATAAACGCAGTTGAAATGCGTAGGATATGGTGAGAACTCCGCGTTCACCCAAGAACAAAAGAAAGCAGGTCCCAAGCTTGATGGTTGACGGTTTGTGGATTTCTCAGAGATAAAACGTATTCGCGTTAATAAAAGGACTTGACGAGAACGCTGCGTATACGTGGAGAAAACATATTGCACGAACCCTGCGCGATGGTTTATGGTATATGGAGGTCTTAATAGAGAAAAACAAATCAGCGTTCATATTCGCGTGATCCGTAAACTGGTTGTTTTGGTCGTAGTAAGGACGGGGTTATACAGTCGCCGGTTCGCTAGATATAACACCGTAAGCATGCACATTACGCTCCTCACATCCCTGTGTGTCTTCAATATAATAACAATATAAACGCAAATATTTAATTATATTTTTATACATGTGGTAAGTAAGTTTACAAAACAAACACACATTATACATGTTTTTATTCTACACACGGCCACACTACAGATTGTAGCTGTACGTCCTCTTCTACAGCCAACATAAATCAAGCAATAGTTTTAAGGTCAAATTTGATACAACGGAAATCATAAAGAGTTTATGCGTGTATTTTTATTTAAATATGCATCTATATGGTGTTATCAGAGGATAAAAATACAGGTCATCGTATTTGTTAAAAGCGACATAACCCTGATTTTTGATGTTGTCTTTTCCTTACTCATTAGACAATTCTTTATACGAAATGTTCAAAAAAAGTTTTAAGAACGAAATGTCTATTCGTGTATATACTATCAAAACTAAGCTTGTGTTTATTTTATTTATACACATAATCATAACATTTACCTTTTTTGATACCTTTCGAACTTCTAAATAATAAAACACCTTTGCACATGATGCTTCATAATGCTTTAGTGAACAACTAGGACAACAATTCATTTTTGGTCAGCGACTGTATGCATATAAACATAATATGTGAGAATAGTATAAACATTTTCGACTGGAATGTGTAGCGATCCTGCGGAGAAATTAAAGTTTTGGATGAATGACTAGTTTAAACGGGCAAAATCCGTGTGTTGAACTCATATATGTATATATTTATGCATATGAAACAAAAACACGTTCCAAATTGTTTACACTTTGTAACATTTTTAGTACATATTCCTATGCAACAATCACATATATACCTGCTTTATCTTTTAGTGTGGGAGAACAGGACACTGGTAAAATGGATTTGTAATGGGAAACACTTTTTAGTCACTGGAGTCACACTACTCCTTCAGAAGGTCCCTCTAAGTGGTATTGCGAAACTGTGTCGTGTTCTGAGCAACTGGGCAAAATGCTTGTGCGTAAATTGTCATCCCAGATTAGCCTGTGCAGTTCGCACAGGCTTATCAGTAACGACAATTTCCGCTTTTTTGGATTGTTTCGTTTAAATGATGTCTCTTCTTAGCGAAAATCCAGTTTAGGCGGAGAGTGTCGTCCCGGATAAGCCTGTGCGGACTGCACAGGCTAATCTGGGATGAAACTTTACGCACAAGCATTTTGCCCAGTTTTCTCAGAACACGCCACAAATATGCATGAGCCACGTTGTGCGAAAACTGGCCTTTGGAACAGTTTATTCCTGATATGTTTTTGCATCCATCCTTTAATTAGGAGTCATAATGTCCGTAAATGAGACCCCGACATGTGTGTGAAGTGCGGTCCCAGATTAGCCAGTGCAGTTCGCACATGCATTAAGCCCCATTTTCCCATAGCATGCTTAAATATAGTGTGATAGTTTCAGGAGATTTTACATTGTATGCATATCCCCATATATTGTACCTTTCATCATTATGCTTCTTCTTTGTATATATTAAAGTCCAAGGTCCATTATTAATTGCGTGACTTTATAGCGGACATAAAGAACAGTTCGAGTCTGGAGCTACGCTTCTGCATATGGCATACACAAATTGTCGCAATTCGGGGCTCATATATTGATTTTCAGACTTGAGGAAGCTAAATAGGATGACATTATTTAAGCTAAATTTAATTCTAGTTCGAAAACCTCATCATACAGCTACGAAGAAGTGAAAAAACAATCCTCAAAGCGGTTACTTCCCGATTCGATTAACAGTAACAGTTAATTGATCTGCCGTTGGTATTTACCAAATATACTGAAAATCATTAAACAGATAAAACGTATGGCATTTGGAAACAAGAGAATGACATCTACATGTGTTGTGTGTTATTTTTTAAATACGAATTCTAATGTGCTTCATTATTTTCTAGTGACTCGTTATATTGTGTTTGTGTTTTATTGTGTAAATACTAGATAGCCATGTGTATGCGACAGGTAAAACAGAAAACTGATTCGACACATGGTTTATAAAAAAAACGCATAATGCATAATAATACATCTAGTGCAGACCAGTTTATGAAAAATTCTTTATCTATCCTAACCACAGCAGTCGAGTATTTATGTGCATTTTACTTATCGACAGTCAAAATATTTACGCGTTGCAACATTCCATTGTCATTGAAAATACCCGTATCATTCATTGCAGTTTATTTAAATGCTGTTTTGAAATGCACACGCAAGTGATCGATACATTTCAATCGATATCTCATTTTTCAAACTTGCGCTCTATTCACTTACTTGTGAGCAAGGCCTTTATGCCATGCGTGGATGTGGTTCACTATATTTTACGGACATTGACAAACGTTGTATTAGAATGTATTCAGCAAAAATAAATCGCAATGAAAAACGAAATAGACTTGCGTCTACGTTTATGTTATGTAACCGCCGGAGTGTTGAGTTTTGTTTCTTCAAATAAACCTAGTAAATTCGTTTTTACTCCAAATGATCCAAGTCAATAAGTGTGAATAAGTTTTCTGAAGACCTTTGTTGACCAGTTTTGACCCGATAGGACTCAGTTTCGAATAACCAATATTTCGTTTGGTGCAAATATTATGGCTTTGTTTTATTTAATAATATGTAAAAATAAGACTTCCAATTACATGTATACACGTAGTGCTCACATTCTTTTTTATTTAATGGTTTGACCTACTTTTTTACCACAAATGTCATTGTCTCGAACTCGGCCAAGATATAATTGGCATTTATGTTCCAACCAAGCATTATTAACATTTAGAATGCCCTGCCCTGACTGTTCACATATAATTAAAAAATGTTTTGAAGATATTTAAGGTTTATATCACATAAAATCACGATGGGATGGATACAAGAAATAGCATAATTACACAGCGTAATGTCAAGCGTTTGGCTAAACAAAAAGGACACATACATGCGACAAGTTGTCATTTTTTTAATTATTGAACAGAACTATAAATACTTTTATTCGTCTGTGGTTGTTTGCCAGTAATATTTTAATGTTTAATTATCATGGCACTGTGAACTAGAATGTTTTTACCCAGCTTCACATAAGCAGAATAGGAAAGCGATAACCTTTTTTTTCTATGTTTAAATCCCACTTATTGTCATTTATTTTGTGGTTTGGTACTGAATTCTTGATAAATAAAATACCTCCTTATCATCTTTTTAAGGGATGTGTTCACAGAATTTCGCATTTTTTCATATAGCCACCTGCGTTCTCGTCGATTACACGATGTGGATACCGATAAAGATTCGTTGCAACGTAAAGGTTCCGGCAGAAAAAGAAACCGGTATTGACGTCAGCCGAACGTCACTCTCTCTCAATGGCGGTGACGTGTTACAAGTATGTGAACATTGTAGAAGTCGTGTAGATGGTTGCTTATTATGCGTTTATGTTACTGTTTATGTTTATGTTTATGTTTTTAATAACTAGTTTAAATGTTTTACACATGCCCATTAAGTGTATACTAGAGTCTACAACAGTAATTGCGGATTGTCAGTTAACAGTTGTTATTTTTGTTAATACAATAATATTTTTGTTCTAATATTATCAAATACCTATTATAACACAACTATATATACGCAATAAGTATTGTTAGTTCCATTTTTTCGATCATAGGTCAACTGTTCCTATCAAGCTATGAATGGGGTTATTACCTGCCAAGGGCCGCCTGTAACCTGTCAGTTCCGCGGGATTCTCTCAATTGCATTCTTTGACAATGCTAAAAACGCGGAACTGGACAAAACACTATTAAATTTAAGTTCGCCCAGTAAGTATGCTTATTTTATTATTTTGTTATTCATGTACTTTTTTATATAAATATTATTGGTCAATCTTAGAACATTCAATACACATCCTAATATCCCAATAAAGATATATTTTTATATTCTGATAACCTATTTTAAAATAAATATAATATTAATTTGTAAAAAAAATCATCATTAGTTTGAACAATTAATCCAATAAGAATCATACAATTTTTCATTTTTCATTTAGATCATCCCGTGGTCACAAGCGCTTTACGTGTGCTGTGACGTCATCATGGGATACCTTTACCATGGCTCTTTACGTCGATGAAAAGCGACATCTAACTGAAGGTTAATATAGCAACTTTTTTGTTTTTAATTAAAGATAGCCTTCATAACTGTGGACAAATAAACATATAATTGACATCTTACTGAATATAGAAACATGTATTTTTTTCTAACAATAAATATTATCTTCTTAACTGTGGACAAATAAAGATATTGTTGCCATCTTACTGAAGATTAATATAGAAACTTGTTATCTTTTCTAAATTGAAATATTTTCTTATGTCTTTAGGACAATTCAACATACTAATGCTATTTATAACACAATAAAATGAATTGTTGATCATATAAAGGAATATTGAACTATATTAGAAGACGCAACACTTTGCATCAACACATCGATGAAAGACGCAGGGTATAGCAAGAGTTGCATGTTTAAAGTAGACGAGGATGTGATACGGCAACAAGGCAGTATGGACATTTCATGCGCTCTTCTTTTCAATGGTGGCTTTGCTAAGCAAGAAAAGTTTCTCTTGCCTAAGTGTTCGAATAGATCTTCTGGTATGAATCCAAAGTATTGCCTTTTTATATTACATTTAAATTAGTCTGTATCTTATGGAAATTTAATGGAATACAAAATGTAATCACGCATAATTGTTTTAAATACTATTTTATAAATTATATGGAGTATCATGATTTAAACAAAATTATAATATATTAACAATATTTTATTCATAATATATTTAAAATATATATTATCAAACACATTTACAGATTGCAACTGTTCATCTAAGACAACCTCCTGTGGCGAAATTTTTTCAAAAGTCGAAACCTGCCTTAAACACGACGCCTCATCGCGATATCAGATTATTTTCACGGAGGATATTATTTTGAAGCCAGTTGTATGAGCCCCGAAATGGTGTCGCGATACATTCAAAGGATAGAACTGAGACAGTGACACCGGGAATCCTGCAAGCCATGTGCACGAACTAATGAACTGAAAAAATCAGTGTTTTAGACTCGTTCAAGCCAAGGAGCAAACGATCTCACTCAGGAAATATACATATTTGTAAAATAAGCACATATTGTGTTGTTATTTAATCTAAGCATTGTTTATTGTTGTTATTTTATGCTATTTAAATGTTTAAAGTTAAATTAATTGTTTTATTAGGCTGCCCAATCAAATTGTTTGTGTTGTAATAAATGGTGTTTTTGACAACATTATTTATTACAGTGTTTGCATATGAATATAGTTAACATGATAAGTCCATACATGTGCTGCTTACTGTCTTCAGTGAAACAATTACTGATACGTAAATTTATGTACTATCTTTAAAAATATGAACCAGCACCTTAATATTATATTATCTTCAGCTTTAAGACGTGATGAAGCTCATAATTTTATAAAATAATTATGCAAAGAAAACTCAAGGCTTTTAAAATCAATTGCTTCCAAGATACGCTTATGCATTTTAAAGCAAAGATATTGTATTAACATTATTGCACTGGAAAGATGATTTATTAGATATTTTGCTCTTATTTGCTCCCATAGACTTTGCATTTCAATAAGAGCTATATATTTTATGTATAAGTGTCATTAAGTGTCTTTTGTGTAAATTAACAATTCATAATTATAAGTTCATGTAAATACTCTATTTCTTTCAGTATCGTCCATACTGTTAGAAATGTCGGCTGGTATTATAGTTGTCCGTTGTTGTCGTGATTTATTTGTGGGCATTTTAAACATGTTGCTATAACCCACGGGAAGTTTCTATCATATGTCCATTTATGAAATGATAATGCGATATTGCATTGTAGTCAACACACACCATCAGTATATTTCGTTTGAATACCGGTTGACACGGTAAACAAATCAAATATAACTTGGTACACATATTCACAGCTGAAATAATCTATTTTACGCATTTTAGCGTCATCGTTTCCCGTGTAATTGTTAATTCTATGCAAATAGCAACTACACCATTTAAAAGCAAAATGTGATATGAATATAACCCTTTATGTATGTTTTATTGTGTGTGTGTTTTTGCATAAATGGTAAATATCCCTTTTGTTGAAAACTGAAAACTGAATTCAAGCATCATGTTTGCGCTTTGTCTTTTGTAAATAAAAAGTACAGCAAAATATATGTTTACAAACAACTTACCTTGAGAAGGATGTTAGTGGTAATGTTATACTTTGTGGTCATCCCCAATGTATAAATTGCTTCAAAACGAATTTGAAAAAGGATATCACAGGGTAAGGGCATATTTGTCAAGATAAGTGTTCACATAAAAACGCGGGGTAACGGAATCATGTGTGGGAAACCAGTGTATTCTATTTACGGGCAATGACTTTACTTGTCGGTTATTTTTATATCGAATGTTCTGTTTGAATTATGGGCGGGCACAGCATGAACTATTTTAACGCTAAAAAAGAATTAAATCGCTTGAGTGCTGTATTGAATACAATTTAGAATTTTCTGAGAAAAGTCTGAAAATAAAACCCATTAATGCTCAGGGTCATTTGTAGATGGCAAATCAGGGAGCACGTGTGTGTATACATTAGACATTAAAAATATGTTGTTCTTAGTTTGGTTGCATGTATTTGGGACGATTTTTCTCTAATGGATTCGGGATACTATGAAGCTATTTGAATTAGATGAGCAACATAATACAGTCAAATCGTTATCTACGGAAACTCATGAACGATCTCATAAAAATAGTTGATAGGTGTTACATCGGCATGCGAGGGTTCACGAACACGTTGACGAGTCCCCATGGTACCAGCGTATTGCGGATGACGTTATAATGACACCAGCAAGTAAGTATATAGCTAAATGCTTTGAAAAATACCGTCCGTTTTTAAATAACCAGTATGTTCATGTATAACCCACAATAACTGTTCGTTAGATAAAAAATGACAACAGAACAGATAACTATTTTCACGGTAATAACATAGCATTAAAGGAAGATATGTTGATATATAAGATCGTGTGGTATGGGTGTTTCTTTTATCCTTATCCGGTCTAAGGTATGGTAGATTTTATTGACAAGTTCGAATTATTAACTGAATTGCTAATTAATGTTGAGTTAGTAGGATTTGGCAATCATGCTCAATATATGAATTAAACAAAAGATAATGCGGAAGTTATATTTAATATCAATAACGTACCTTATCGATAAGGTAAACAATTAAAATTTTACGAGCTACGGGTGTCGAGTTATAACAATAAAATCAATAACCCAAATTGGTGCCTTTATTAGATTGATAGGTTTTTATAAACCTTTGGTAAATAATGTATAACGAACCATTTACTTTCTTAATGTATATATAAGAGATTGTCCAACTTGTTGACGCTCTCAAATATTAAGCTACTTTTTATATTGGTAATATTTCGAGCAGCATTATTTTCTGCTGCAGCAGACGTTAAAGTTTCGACCCCTTTGGTATCCCATATTTTTTCGCGCGCTTGAAAGGAAATCCTATTTTCTCACACGTTTGTAAAATGTTATATGTCAAAGAAAATAGAACTGGAACGTATTTACATCTTTAGTCACGACTAAATGTAAGTCTGGCGGCAGTAGAGAGCCGACAGCAGGTGTGCCACATTTAAGCATAAACATTGAATGATACGGTTCTTGTTTTCGCTTAACATCCTTTTCCATAACGATTCATGCACTCTTTAGCAGCTCACAAAAACGACATTCCTACTTTTAGAAACAAAAATATGGTTAATCTTTGTATTAGCAATAAATGCTCTGATCATGTGAGTTCACTAGCGACATTGTTATACCGACGTGCATTTTTATCTTTAGAACGCTGTGCAAACGATTGTTGTTATCGGTAACCACTTCCCATACTGCGTAATAAGCTGATAACACTACACGTTATCTCTCAGTTATATTTAGCCAATGTTACCGTTTCACAAAATATGTCAGCTCTGTTGAACTTCACTACCTTTACAAACTACGCAAAGCAACACATCAAACATATAATTTGGAACGTAAGGAACGCCACATTTGGTTGAGGTCAAGCGCGCCAAGACGTATTTTCGGACCATAGCGTAAGTATTTCTTTTAAGAATTACTGTTTTATGTAACATAAAAAAACACCAACGAGTGTTCATATTGTGAAAAGTATTTTATAACGTCTTATACAATTTCCGGTATCAACATTATCGATACACAGCACATTAAAAAGTTAATTGGAGAAAGGAATAGAGTGTTTAGTATGAAGATGGAATGTGGACTTAAAGATAATGGCAGCCGCAATATGGCCATGTGTGATTCCAAAGACGTAAGTTTGAAATATCGGTTTGCATTTGATTATTTATGAATAATCTTAATTTTCATTCTTAATTTACGGACAAATGGGCTTATACATAATTCAGCAGATAATGCAATTGTTACCAGTAAAAACATAATGAAAAATAGTTCATATATCCAGCGGCCTAGACAGGCGTACTCAAGTATTCAATTGAGTACAATTCGTTGGCATACATGGAAAAATAAAGTGGTAAAAAAATGCAATAAAAACATAACCCTAATGGGGGTCAGGTCTAAGGCATTCAATAAAGTCAGCTATATTCGCCAAAAGTCACATGTTTTAAAGATCGGGTATTAATGCATTATATACGATTTGCACCATTCACTTAAAAAACCCTTACACTAACCTACTGTTATCGTATGCGATTAAAGGGGCTCAAACTGTGTTAATTAATAGGTTATTATTTAAGATGCTGGAATATCTATCTTAATTACGCCCCTTGTATCTAAATGTTTTTCACGCGGCATGTCTTCAAAATGTCGGATCAACATAAACATAGCCCGCCGTATTGTGATGTTTTCGCAGAAGATTTCCGTTTACATGAAGAATCAAAGATAGGTATTTTGATGTTAGAATGGACCGACGTGCTACATTTCACATTTCCTACAAGGTAGAATTCTATTTTAAATCACTGAAAAAGTAAATGCAACAAAATAATTGTAGATCTATTTTTTATTATTAAAATGTTGAATTAAAACTGTTTTACTGTAACACCGGTTGCGCAATAAATGTATTCTATTTCGGTTCTGTAACACCGGTTGCGTAATATGTGTATGGTTTTTCGGATATTCGATATAAACTATGGGAATAACACAATAAGAATCGACCATCATCATCTCTAAGACCTCACACACATTTTTTATAGCGTGATTGTAACGGCAAGCATGTGTCTTAATACGGGAAATTTGTCGATACATCCTTATAATTGGAGATGTATGTGTCGACTCTGGTGACAATTTTTTTATCTTTGTTTTCTTGTTGTTTGATAACCATTTTTGATAGATTGGGGTGAAATCTATGTTCGGGAAGGTTACATGATAAGAACATGAAATTGTATATGAATTTTGGGCCTTTTTATTTTGAAAATCAGAAAAGAAAAAAAAATGCCCAAAACGTATCATTTGTTGATATACATTTGATGTATTATGTTATGAAATTAAATATGAATCATAGTTTAAAATGATTATAGAGGAATACGTTTTTTTCAAATGTTGTCTCACGTTTTTAATCACTGTTGTCCGGTCTGGCATATTTGTGAGGTAAACACACAAATTGAAACAGTCGTAATATTGAATGAAAATTAAACAACACTGGTGATCCTTGTTTTTTGTTTCATTTTTATACCGGCTAAAGATAGCAAAAATATATAATTATATTATTAACAAACAAAATAATCAAACCTATTCATAACGTTCTAACAATGTATTATTTACTTACAAAAAAATTCAATGTAGTCTTAAAAAATCAAGATTGATTTCAGTATAATTATATTACAGAGGCGTATCAAAAACAAATAGGTAGTTATAAATTCCAAAAACGTATGAAAGATACCGAAATGCATGTATGTAGTATATGATGGTTTTACATCTAAGTATAACAAAAATTATGTAGAAATTATATTCACATGCTCACGTTTAAGAAGTGTTTATAAGTTTTGAAATATATAAATTACTTTTGTTTAATTATTGTTGTATCGTACATTAACTGTGTGTTTTGTTGCCTATTCATTTTCTTACCAATTCAAATAATATATAAGTGCGTATATATTCATTTATGTATAACAATGGAATGCCGTGAATTGGTTCAGTCATGTAAAGAATTACACTTAATACCGTGTATGTGCCTCTTTAATTGTATTAAATACATCTTGTTTTTAGTTGGATACTGCCTACTTTTACTGATCTCGATACATATTATTAATTATTTAGGTCTTCATTTAAATTTAAATCTACTTTTGCATTGACATACAGCCAAACAATGGTCAAGTTATGTTAAGAATTACAATTAATACCGTTGATATGCCCCTTTAAATGTATTGCTTACATTTTGTTTTGGATGCTGCATCAACCTACTTGTACTGATCTTGATACACATTAATTGTATTTTATTTAAATTTAAATCGACTTTTGCATTGGCATACATTTAAACAATGGTCAAGTCATGTTAAAAATTACAATTGATACCGTTGATATGCCCCTTTAAATGAATTGCTCACATTATGTTTTGGATGCTGTATTAACCTACTTGTACTGATCTGGATACACATTATTGGTGTTTTATTTAAATCTAACTCTACGTTTCCTTTGGCATACACAGACTAGTATGTGTTTTGAACTTTACCATTTAAATGGTTTAGATTGGTTTAAATTTGCATTTTACAACCTGCAGTTAAACTGCGCTTGTTATCAAACGACCCTGGTGACCTATGTTTTTCTTTTTATATGTTTATAAAGATATAAATGATAAAACATTTGGGTAAGTTTGAACAAAATATAGGTATGGGGAAGACTTTAATAATGATAAAAGTAACATGCAAAGAACTGATTTTCATATGTGAAATTCTGTTGTTGTTGGTTTTGATAAATTAATGCCCCGAAAAATCAATTGATGATTTGTTTATGATTTGCAGTAAAATTTAATCAGTATTATATAAACAGAGAGAGATATGAGTTTTTCAAAATTTTGTTTCACTAATTTACTCGATTTGTGTGCGTTTGCCTTATTTTGTAATTTATACTTATGCTGAAATAGGTATGTTATTCAAATGCGAATAAAACAAATAACAACACTGTTGACCCATGATTTTTATTTTATTTTTCTATCCACACCAGATGATTCTAGCTAAATACCAAAAATTATCAAATTCTATGTATAGCAAAATTTGCATTGAAACTACAGCATACGTCCTTAATCATTAAATCAAAATATGGAAAAGCTGTTTTTGTGAAATTATATCAAGCATTTGATTATATATTGATTTAATTTTTCGTCTTACGCAATTGCTTCTTAGGCTCAGTGGTCAGAGTGAAAAACTAGTTCGAATCCTACCACAGGCATGTATTTTTTTATTTTATTTGTTTCGTTTTTACCATAATTATTGTTGAATTTGTTTCAGTTATCACGCCATATTTTGCACTATAATATTAATGAAACCTCTATAGAATGCACGTACGGCTTCGTAGAGATAAAAAAATAATCAGGGGGAGCATGCCCCCGGACACCCCTACCATGCCGTTTGCGTACACTGAAAATCAGCCCAGCTGAGCCCCTGATATCTAATGCAACAATATATTTGACTTAATTAACATTAAAAATATGACGCTTAATCTAAATGAAACTGCAACTTCATGACTCTATAGTTCAATATTCACAAGAGCAACAGAATTACAACTGTCGCAAGCAAGATTAATTGAAGTGGAAGTTTCAGCTAAATTACTTCTTGTTGAAAGGAATTTAGAACCGAGAATCGTTAGCAATGTTATACAATTAATAAAATCATAATTAGTTTCACGTTTAAGATAAGATATCAGTAAATTCATGCCCAATATAAACAAAAACACCCAACTGTGTTATATCCTTTTTTTATTATTATTTCTCAGCATGTTGTTGGAATGCAACTAGATTTTACAAAACTGATGTTTGGATTGTTCTTTACAATATTTATATGAATCATTTTGGTATAAGTTAAGTTCTGGTTGTCACTGTGTCTAATGGAAAGTATATTCTCCTTATTTTCGTATGCCTATTATCACATTTTGTAATTATCCGATTCTTTAATAAATCGCATTACCGACGGAAGTCCATAAGATGCATTGGCATAGTTTCGTATTAGTGTTGGATACTAGCATCGACTTGAAAATGTATTGAAAGGCGCACTTATCAATAAGTGTTGATGAGTTGGTAAACACTTTTCTGTTGTGATATACAAGTAAATAATTGTTGTTGTTTTTTAACTCATTTATGCCTAGTGGACTCTCCCATCCTTCTTAATTGGATCAATATATTTCCAAAAATCAGGATGTCTAGTATATTTATTTCTATATTTAGAATATTTCTTACAGAAATTCCTTAAAGCAAACAGCGCAGACCCTGATGAGACGCCGCAGAATTATTAATTGCCATATGTGAGTTTAAGGTATTATCTGTGCGTACTTATGTTTTGTTCAACAGTGATATGTTTATAATTTATCAAAAACGCATACGTAATTATTGATGTAAAATTTAGTTCGCGAAAGTATACAAGAGTTGTTTGTTTAAATTAAAACATTGTGTAAGTTCGCTTTCTCTAAAATTTGAAAAGTTGCGAAAATCCGTTTGCAGTTAGTTTTCTCGATGTGAAAATCTAGCTAAACTTATCAAAATAAGCTACGCAGAAATCAATATGTTTAAATACCATCTAGTGCAGAATCTGCATGCATGAACTTTTCTGAATATTTTAAACAATGAATTAGGGATACCACCACAACATACGATATTGAATTCAATTTAATGTATTCATACAAATATATATCTCCCACTGTAATTTATTTATTTCTACATTGTTTCGACTGCGAATAATATGGCCTGATCAACATAGCTTTTAAAGAGATCAAAATAAGCTACGCAGAAATCGATATGTTTAAAGACCGTCTAGTTCAGATTCTGCATGCATAAACTTTTCTAATGAATATATAAACAAGGAATTAGGGATACCACCACAACATACGATATTGAATTCAATTTAATGTATTCATACAAATATATATCTCTCACTGTAATTTATTTATTTCTACATGGTTTCGACTGCGAATAATATGGCCTGATCAGCCTAGCTTTTAAAGAGATAATTCATCAGCGATTCCGGAAATCATTAAGAAAAACCTCAATCCATTGATTGGCATTATCAATTAAAAGTTAAAATTATAACCTGATTTTGACAATTGTAATATGCTAATTGACAGATGTGTATTTGTACTGAAATATGTATCGCTGTTATTGTTATACGCTCAAGCAAACTAATATGTTTTCGAGTCGAAGATATGCCCTATATTTTTGTTTCCAGTTAATCATACGTTAGACGATATATCATAATAGATCCTGAGCAATAATTGATAACAATAATTCCTGAGCAATCAGTGCACCCATTGATCTATGAGTATTGACGTGATAGGATTTAAGTTATCAGGGCAATTCAGTACTATCATAATCATCATCGTATTACGATTTACATTCATAGATAAATATCACGACATAATTCAAGTCCAAACACCTAGCAGACAAAAGAAAATGGGTGCTGCCAAAATAAATTAACTGACATCATACATACAGCATTATCACATCTCTTAAGCATGTCCAACACTACACGATTCTCGATTTAAATATAATTGTCTCTTTTTATTTCATTTTATAAATTTGACATTAAAACAAATATAAAGTACCAATATGTAGTAACGCGTGGGAAGGTAACGATTGAGAGACCTTTAATCCATATGGTGGGGTAAACATTTTGAGGAGTTTGATAAATTCCCTTTTTGATAGCTCTTATCCAGGCGTATGACAGGTTCTCAAGTTTAAATTTCCTGTTAAACCTATGTTGCTCGGCGATAGAAAAATGTTATCGACCGTCGATTTGATAACATTTTAAATATGTATTGATTTTAGTTTTATCTTTTATTATCCGTGAATGCAAATTCATTGTATGATCTACGTGTTCATTTTAAAAAGTATCCAGCAAATCATTTTTTGTTACTTTTTGTGATTATTTTAGAATATGGATTTTGCTTTTCCAAAATGTTATTCAGATTAATGCGACCTCAAAGTATTTAACATCTCTGTATTTTGTTGCGCGATGTTAATGTTTAAATCATATTATTTAAGCTTGTAAATTCTTGAATGGAGGGAACGTGACATGAAAGACATAGATGATATTTGTTCATGTCAGTGTAAGATCGTTTGTTATTTCACNCAAATACTGTTATCAGTTTTTACGTTCCAAATCGATTTGGTAAATTATTAGCAGGGGTAATAAATGATAGATTTTGTTTGAGGTTTGTGCGAATGAAAATGACTCGTTATCGATTTTCTTAAGATAAATCTTTAAAAACAAATGCAAATAAAATATTTGTTAAATTGTGTCTTATTTAATAGAATTATTTTAAATTTCTAATATCGTTAGTAGTTTAGATACAACTGTCTGTCTTCGGATGCAGATGCGTGGGAAAGTAGTTGCACACTGACATAATATCTCAAGGATTTCAGTTTTGAGTCCATTATGTTTTGTAACTTATTGACTCTTCTTTCAAACCGCTGCTAATTGTCATAGCTACAAATTCGTCAACCAATGAGACTTAAATCTAGTTGCTGTAATGTATGTGTAAATATGTCGGTTAAATTGCGTCAGTGCACACATTCAGTCAGAAACTGTCTGATAAATGACTTAAACACTCTTAATTAATTATTTACACTCATACATATAACATAAACTTCTAACGTATACATACTATTTAAGCTCGATACAGTGTATTCGATCCTATTTTGTTCCTCTACCGCTGATGAATTATGGAATATTAACACAAGTTTATAAAATACCGAACGTGTTATCACATTGATAAGTATTTAGATAGCGCAAACCTGAAACCCCGTTCATATTTTAATAGAAAAAATACATGCATACACACTATATGTATATATATATATCACATAATTTGTTTTTCAAACAACAGAGTCAGAGCGGACTACACAGATTGATTTAAGATTAAGGATAAGATATTTTAAAACATGGTCAAAAAAGATTATTTCGAACGTCTCCGAATAGTTAATAGATGCTAAATTATACATGCTGTTATATAAATGACACTTGTCTTCATAATAATATTAAGAGTTATAAACTTACTGTTATTCGCGTATAGCAACTGCGATAACAATTATGTTTATACTACAATCGGTAGACAGTCGTTTTAAAAGTTGCTCACTTAAACTGACCATTTTTGAGTAAAATGGGTAGGCATGGATCGCACAACACAATAATGTTTTAATTTTCGAATTAAAAACACTGTTGGACATGGTAAAAGTATATTTTTTAACAAAAATATCTTAAGTAATAATTTACCATTTACCTTGCTGGATAAATTACATTTAAATGTATTTCATATGATATCTTTGCTTACGTGACATAAGTGAGGTTTTTAAAAACATGCCTTTAGTATGTGTGCTAGTTATTACACTGATAAGCAACTATTCTCCACTTACTTTCTTATGACTATTCCATCTCACATAACATATTCATACTGAAAATCACGGTTAAGGAAGTATTTCCCGCGCTTACGTGGTGAAATATAAATAGACTGCCAGTTTGATAAATTAATGGACATATTAAAGCTAAGTGGCGTAGCGAAAACAAATTAGGCTTAAATATAATTTGACAAATTGTACAATACGTAAAATCTAAATGTGTAGCGTGTTCCGTTTTGAATGTTGTCATATTGCATTACCCACTCATGTTTTCAATCAAATAATTTACAGAAGAAATCATACTTTTTTTACATATTGATTGATTATTTTAAAACGCTTTGTTAGCATTTACACCCTTTTTGAACTATTAACTCCAATACTGAACATAAATAATTATTTAATTATATGTTGCATGACACGTTACCATCAAAATTAACAGTATGATGTAATGTTAACGTTGACAATACATTTTTGTAAAACAATAATTTGCCCTTAGTAAACGTTCGGCATTTCAACGCCGTGACTTCCTGTTTCCATCGGCTCCATGTCGTGAAACATGTTTTCGGTGATGAAAGGTTATCGTTGAAGAGCAATGTTGAATAAGAAACAACTATTAACATAAGAAAAAACATTTGAAAGCAATATAATGCATATTATTTTACACCACAACCTGAAAATTCATAGCAACGCAGTATTAACCAACGAAACAAAATAACTCAGTAACTGATTAATAGCTGTCTAATTTAACATTTTAGTTCGTCTGTGCCTAGTTGACCGACAACTGGATCGAAAATAATGCTCGTTCAAATAGTGTTATCAGTTTTTACAATTAAAATCGATTTGGTAAATTATTTTCATGTGTTATCATTAACTTGATTGTATTTGTATTGTACTGATGCACTTTGATTTTATTTTTGTTTACTTGTTTGTAAATGGTCAAAGGCGTTTTGCCGATGTTCCAATAAAACACTTGAAACTTGGTTATATACGATTGATTTTGTTTGATGTTTGTGCTAATGAAAATTGACTCGTATCGACATTTTAAAGCTACATCTTTAAACAAAATTAAATACAATATTTGTCATATTGTGTCTTATGTAACACAATAATTTTAAATTTCTTATATCGTGTGTTGTTTAGATACAATTGTCTGTCTTCGGTGGCGGATGCCTGGAGTAGTTGTTACACACTGACTTAAAATCCCAAGGATTTCAGTTTGGAGACCATTCTTTTAGGTTACTAATTGACTTCAAAACACCGCTGAGTGTCATAGTTACAAATTCGTCAACTAATGAGAAATAAATCTATGTGCTGTTATTTATGCGTAAATATATCATTCAATTTCGTCAATTCACGCATTCAGTCTGACATTATTTAATAATAAATGTTTAAAATGTTTTAAAATCTCTTAATTATTTATTAACATTGATAAATATTACCTAACGCTTAATTTATACATCATATTTAAGCTCGATACATTGCCTATAGATGCCTTTTTAGCTCCTCCACCGATTAAAAATTATGGAATGCAAACATAAGTTTAAACAATCCCGATCGTGATATCACCTTGATTAATATTGCGATAGCGCATACCAGAAACCCCGTTCATATTTTAATTTAAAAAATGCAATCAAACATAATATAGTTATATATAACACAGCCATTCTTTTCGAACAAAAGAATCAGAGTGGAATACAAAGATTGATTTAAAATTAAGGATCAGATTTTTCAAAACATGGTCACAAATGTTTATTCCGAACGTCTCCGAATAGCCAATATATACTTAATATAACATGCTGTTATATAAATGACACTTATCTACAAAACTATTTTACGCGTTAAGAACTTACCGTGATCCGCGTATAGCAGCTCCGAGGGCAAAGTTTCATACACCAATCGATAAACGTTATCTTAATTCCTAATATATGCATCAATTTAAAAAAAAAAACACGATGTGGACTCGTGCATGTGCATACATTGTTATCGCATTAGTTTCAATTTCGATTTCGTAATTCATTCTCTGAGCATAATCTATACCGTACAAATACGTCGGTTTCAGGTTTATAAAAATGAAAATCGAGCGTGTCTAACTTTTTGAAGATAAATCGTTTTAAATATGCTATGTAAATATTTATTTTTTGTATGTTCGACATGTTTGGATTGTGAGGATACGTATTCTAGAGGAACTACGTTGACTGTACAACTTCTGAGTCACGCTTTCTTCGAGATCCTCTTCTCACGTGAAGATGTGTGTAGTATGTCGCGATTTATTATGCTAATTATTTCAGAGTGACACGTATAAACATGTCTTGGAACGGCACACACTGTAATATGAATGTTATCAGTTTAAAGTGTTCTTAGTGTGAATAAATATTGAAATTTTATACAATTTGTCCTCAATATTCACGTTCTTTCTTAATCTAGAGGTATCAGACGAAGCTTTTATAGATTAAGATTCCGATGTCATTCGAATCCACCGGCGGCATCTTTTATTATGACAGGTAGTAGACCATACATTGTTTTAGTCAAATATTAATGAGTAAAAATTTAATGACTTTTTAAATTATGCTTTTTTGATTTAATTTGAATTATTTTTTTCTTATATACAAAGATTATTTAATAAGAATCCAATACACAAGGTATACATGATAGTCAGGTCAATATACTCTTTGATCCCCCCAAAATGCTACAAAAGGTATTTGAACAGATCCTGGTAGGGTAGAAGGTATTTTATAACGTATCAAACTTTAACCGAAATCGGACCTCCGGAAAGGTTTTTCTTTCAATACGACAAATACAATGATAATTATTTCTAGCAGTCATTGCATTTCCGATCACTACTCTTCCGCCTTTGCCGTTATTTTACCGCACCGATTCGGCCAGACAACTTACATGCCAGTCTTATTGAATATATATATATCACAAAACTATCAATAATGTAATCTACCGCAATCTCAGATTAACAACAATTGTCTTCCTAATTGTGTTAATGTTTACAATTATGATTTGAAAGTCCTTCTGAAATTCACTCCTTCAAATCGGTTAATTGTTTAAACAGACAAATTTAAAATTTAGCCTTAGAAGTTCTTTTGGGTTTTACTCTTAAACTGAGATACGGATGTTTACTGAATGCCTAATGGACGCGTTTCTTGCGAATTTCAACCATGACTTTTTTTGGGCGCGGCCTTTGAAGCTTGACACAATCTATTCGTTATTCTTTCAAAACCCCCTTGCTGAGACACTATACCATGTCGTATTAGCCAGTCAAACAGTACAGCCTTAAAGTATGGACGTTTTGAGGTTGTAAAACAAATGACTGTTCTTGTTTAGATTTTGTTTGTGTAAAATAATACAAAAAGATTTCCTTTACAAAAACTACACATTTAAAAACAAGCTGTTTGTGGTGCTTGAACTCTATACGACTGATGTCCATCTTCAGCCCTCGAGTCCGAAATACCATTTTAATAAGATTTTGCGATTGTATTTTTACGCATGAGGAATGTTTATACTCCCAGATTAGAGCTTTTGGAAATATGACCAATACCGTCGTAAATTTATTAAGGAGCAAACCTTTATCCGATAATTATTTTCTAACAAACGTTGATCAGATAGACAGTTTTTATCGCTATGTGTTCCTGATTGGTGTAAATTAAAAGTTTTACTAAAACACAAAAGTATTTAAACAGGGCTTCAAAAGGTATAAATTGTTTGTGCTTTCGAAAGGATGCATAATTATAGTCATCGCAGTGTCCGTTCGTCTGCTCCTTCGACCGCTAGTTCGTCCTCATAGCTGCCTTATCTACAATTGTAGTTCGTCTGTGCGCAGTTGACCGACAACTGGATATAAACAAATGCTCGTGCAAATAGTGTTATCAGTTGTTACGTTCAAAATCGATTTGGTAAATAATTGTCATGGCTAATATATGATTGATTTTGTTTGAGGTTTATGCGAATGAAAATGTCTCGCTATCGACATTTGAAAATATAAAAAAATGCAAATACAATAGTTGTTTAATTGTGTTTAATTAATCTAATTATTTTATGTCTAATATCGTGTGTTGTTTAGATACAATTGTCTGTCTTCGATTGCAAATGTGTGGATTAGTGGTTTCATACTGACTTAAAATCCCAAAGATTTCAGTTTTGAGCCCATTCTTTTAGATTACTTATTGATTCTTCTTTCGTTACACCGCTCATTGTCATAGCTTCTTATTCGTTAACAAACGAGACTTAAATCTAGGTGGTATAATTTATGTGTAAATTTGTCGGTTAAATTCCGTCAATTTACAAATTCAGTAAGACAGTTTCTAAGAATATATGTTTAAAATGACTAAAACACTCGTAATTAACACTTCACAGTGATACATATTTCATAAACTTCAAACCGATGACGAAATATGGAATGTTAACATAAGTTTATTAAATACCGATCGTGTTATCATCTTGATAAATATTTAGATAGCGCAAACCAGAAACTATATATATATATATGTGTGCAATACCCTTTATTTTTTGAAACATATTTTCCATGAAATGAACAACTCTTAATATCTTGAAATAATTAATGGGACAATCAGCGCTTCCCTCGACATACTTTTTTTGTATCTAATTTTAAGGGGGCGGAGAGGTGATATGCTTGGAGGGGCGGATAAGTGCCCCAATGTCTGAATTAAGTAGGCGGATATCGGCCCCCTCACAATAATTCAAAGGGCGGATAAGTGCCCCCCTTGGGACTATCGTCTGTTCCAGACAGTTCTGTAACCAGAAATTCCTGAAAAGTTGACAGTTAACAAAGACCGGTCCAAAACAGCTTTTAAATGCAGTTATTGGCTAAAATCAACAATCAAACAAACACAATACTATCTAAAACATTTGATATTCTATGGTCACACACATGCACTGAAATAAAAGATCCCCTGAATAGAAAAATCCTGCAGGATCAATCTGCTCAGGGTGTTCTTTAAGGGGAACACAATATTTAGGGGGCACTTATCCGGGTCATCAATTCTTACAAGAGGGCACTACTCCGCCCCCTAATATTTAGCAGGAGGGCAGTTCTCCGCCCAATAAAAAAAGTGAGGGGGCTAATATCCGCCCAGTGAAAAATCTTTGAGGTGGCCCCTCTCCGGTTGCTTATTTATGGATGATGATGAAAAATTTAATGATCAATATGAAAAGTGCTTATGAAATACTGGGAACAAATTAGTCTCCAGAGACGGTTTATCATCTATTATGTGAGGTGTGAGCATTAAGAAGCCCTTATAGCAATTGTAAGTCTGTCACATTGCAGGGCAACAGATAAGATTTTGGGTCAATTAGTTTTCACTGCAAGCTTTTTGAAACAATTAGTTTTTTCCCTCAAAACTTTTTTTCAATAAGTTTTTTTGATCAAAACATACATAATTATATTTCTGGATCAGATTAGCGCTTCATTTTTTTGATATTGATAATTCTTATTCCAATTAAGTCATTATAAATTCACAGTGACAGGTTGTTTGTAAATATTAGTATTAATTGTATATTGACAAATGGATGATGGAGTCATTTTGTTTCAAAAAGTTTCAACACTCCTGCCTTTCAGTCTCAGAGCATACCAGTACTCACATTGCCAAACCCTCTCCATCAATGACAAGCCAGTGGAAATCATGATGTTTTTAGTTTTTGAGACACGGAATGGCAGCGGTGTTTTGAGAAGAATATTTCAAAATCTGTCACCACTTGCGCTATTAATTCTGATAGTATTCTCTTCACAATGTCTTCCGCGACGGTTTGGGTTTCGTTACGAAATGTAAAATATTGGGCGCGCACGCCGTTTATGAAAGTTTCCTTACCCATCTGCGTTTAACACAGAACATTTTCCCGAACTTACTTCGGCCCAAAACAGTGTATATATAAACTAACTGACAATATTAAGGCCGCACTAAAGGTTACAATACACTAATTATAATAAACGCAGTTCGGCGGAAAACGGAACAACTAAAACGAACAAGAATCGATTTCAATTCCTTTTCCATTTTCGTTTTCTGTATGATTGATTTTTAATATCAATTCTCTGTCAAATACAAATTGTAAAAACGATAAAACGAACCTTATCTGTTGCCCTGACATTGAATCTTAAATTACGAGTCTGAATATTGTTTTGTGTAAAAGGTCCATTTTTGGGGCTGGACTCAATGACTGCCAACTAATATGGCATTGAACAACAAGTTTTACTGTATAGTGTCAAATGAGCAGTATAACAATTGGCCCAGTGACACCCCATTTGCACAAATATTTTTTTGGTACCTTTTCAATCACTTTTTTACCCTAGCATTATATCTCCTTAGTTAACTCCTAACACAAATATAATACTCGTATAAACAACAAGTAAGGATTTGTAGGAAAAAAAACACTAAGAAAACTAGGAAGATTGCCAGTAGTATTACAATCAAATTAAACTATGTATCTAAAACTGATAATAATGTTTTTGTGAAATTAATCTGCAGATTTATTAGCCCATCATTATCAATAATTTAATCAAATACAACTGATGGACTTATATATACCATGCCAACACCTTTTATAAAACAATTATTATACTATTTGTTTTCCTCAATAATAAAAAAAAACTTATTTCTTATTCAATTTAAATTAATAAAAAAACACTCAAATCTCAATATAGAGATCATAAGATATTTGTGCGGAGTGTGTCCTTCAGCTTATCAGTTGCTGTGTTACTGATTTTTATCTAATAAACAGTGGATGACTGTGCTCTCTAAAAAAGGCGTGTAAGGTGACAAAATCAGATAAGACTGGATGCATGTATTTAAGAGGGCACAAGGCACTATTTGGATTTTTGTTATTTATAAATGACATGAAATAAAAATGGAAACAAGTTCAAGAATGTTCTCTATTTTTTAACAAAATAATGATAAATAATCTATCTTAGTTGAAAAAAAGACCATGGGAAAAATCAGCACACTATTTAATCCTTGAAATTGCCAGATGGACCAATTACAGGAGAATTTTTGTAACGCAGTTTTAAATTAATAATTCATTTTACAGAAGCTATACTTTTAGTTGAATTATAGGACTATAACTCATAAGAAACAAGGCTTGTCACCACAGGATGACATATTCCCCCATTTTCCACATTTTTCAAAACCTAAACGCAAAGTGTTTTTTCACATTTTTCGAACCTAAACGCAAAGTGTGACAGAATTTCAGACAGACGGACAAACAAACAGACGGACAGTGCGATCACTAAATGCCCACCTTCGGGGGAATAAAAAAAAGAATACCAGCAGTGATGTTTCGGTTCTTCATGTACTACCCATAAAAGGTACCTATCCATCACTAAAAATGACTATTTTACCTATCAACAACCAAAAATTCCCAAAATGAAGAATTTGCACCGTAATTGGCTTAGAAAAAACACGTATTTTGTTAAAGGTTTATTGGGAGATTATTTTTAATCCTTATTTCTAGATACACATTAAAAGTTGTTTGTTTCCACCAACCCGACCATTTTTTTTATTTTGGAGGAAACCCTAAACATTTACCTCCCCTTTCGTATAAAAAAACATGTTTTCAATTTCTTTTCTGTTAAAATCAATCATATTCTAAACAAGAGATGTGTTTGTCAGAAACACAATGCCCCCTACTGCGTCGCTTTAAATTCTTTTTTTGTATTTTTGTATTATATCCCTTAAAAAATTATAACTTCCCTTGTGAAAATGATTTGAACCTGCCAAATGATAAATAGAAATTATCTCCCTTCAAGCTTGATACTTCCTTTGGATTTTGATTTTTGACCTTTGACCTTGAAGGATGACCTTCACCTTTCAGCACTCAAAATGTGCAGCTCCATGAGATACACATGCATGTCAAATATCAAGTTGCTATCTTCAATATTGCAAAAGTTATGGCCAATGTTAAAGATTTCGGACGGAATCACAGACAGAATGACAACTCCTATATGCCACCCTACCGGGAAGCTTTTTAAAAACTTGTAATCTCCTTGTTTCAGTAAGAAGTAGCTTGTAGTATAACACATGTTTAATACAAAAACACCCTAATTTTTTGGTAATTTTAGTGGAAACAAACAACATCTTTGTGTCTTACACCAAAATTTTGAATTTACAGAATTGATCCAAAGGTTTTACCAACTTTATCAGTACCTGCTACTTTCCCCAAAGGACAAAAAAATCTGAGACAATCAAAATTAAATAAAAAAGTGGTTGCATCCACTTTGATAGGCATACATAGTTTTTATACACATGTACATTGAAACTGTGTGTTACCAAACTCTTCACCTTAAATCAGTTTTTACTACCCACAGGAAATATTATTTGGTTCCTTGAATCAAGACTGCTTAAATACTTATTATGAACGGCAGAGCAAGAAAACATACATGATGGTGAATAACGACTATAATTCATTAACGGTAAACTTGTAAATCTATAACTACAATTAATAAAAACATTAATTAGGATTAGTTTATCAGATTTTTTTTTAAATGTGTTGTTGTCTTTCAGATTTTACAATGATATTCTAAACCACATTGAACCATTTGACAGCTATTAAGTATCGTTTTACCCCTCTAGAATATCTGTAAGCAAAATAAATTGACAAAAGAGCATAATCAAATGATATCCTCTACTTTGTTCAGCTTAAAATTGATTGTGATTGTAAAATAAACAAGCAAATTCGTAGAATTGATATCCCCCG